>JAASFU010000262.1:0-31181 GCA_023333955.1 Globisporangium paroecandrum | reverse complement strand
TCCTGCACAATCATGGCCGTGCACATGCGGTGGTGATGTCGGTGCGTTTGGCGAGCGTGTTCTTGATGCCGTCGGGGGACTCGGCGATCGTTCGGACCTCCTCCTGGTCACTCTTGTCCAACATCTCGTTAGCACAGTACGACCGCGTCGGAAGCTGTGGTGGAGTCGCATCATCGCATTAACCCTATCCTTCGGAGTGATGTGACCTGTGGCAGTGCTGCTCAAAACATACCGTAGTGCCTACTCACTGCTGCTTTTGGTCTGACATTTCGACACATCGGAAATTTCGGCCCTTTGAGGACGATCTCCACATCTGGAAAATATGTGTAGCTATTTATAGATATACGGTAAATTTTCAGATGTGTCACTAATGATGTCGTATCACTTAGTGACGTGCCTCCATCCGATAAAGTACGAAAAGACGCCAACATCCACCAACAAGCACACTTTGACACGCAACGCCACAAACACCAAGGCAGAAGGAGCAATGCTGGTGTTGCGACGGCTGCGCTCGGCGTCGCGCCACTGCCAACGCACTTATGCTCATTCTCCTGTCTCTGGCTTCTCGTTATCCACTGCGAGTCACGACGGCACTGGCGTCAATGGTACCATCGGAGCCAAGCGCAACGTGCTCATCACGACGCCGATCTTCTACGTGAACGCGTCGCCGCACATCGGCCACGTGCACTCGGCCGTGCTCTCGGACGCGCTCTCGCGCTGGTTCAAGGTCAAGAACCAGTCAGTTGTGTTCTCGACTGGCACGGACGAGCATGGACTCAAGGTGCGTTTATTCTTGCTGCTCTCTCGCTCTGTCCGTTGTGATCGCCTGTAGTTCTCGAGTGCTGATGTTGCCTGGGTTCCCTGCTACTGCAGGTGCAAGAAGCGGCGGAGCTCTCGGGCACAACCGACTACAAGCGCTTCTGTGACGACGTGTCGAGCCGCTTTGACGCGATCTTCCAGCAGTGCAACGTGGACTACAGCCGCTTCATCCGCACGAGCGACGCGGACCACCACGACGCGGTGGACGCGTTCTGGCGCAAGATCCAAGCAAACGGCCACATCTACCTGGGCGAGCACGAGGCCTGGTACTGCAAGTCGGACGAGTCGTTCCTGACCGAAACCCAGGTGGAGGACAAGACCGACGCGCAGGGCGAGACGTTCAAAGTGTCCAAGGAGAGCGGACACAAAGTGGAGAAAGTGCGCGAAGAGAACTACAAGTTTGAGCTCTCAGCGTTCCAGGACAAGCTGCTCACGTGGCTCGACAGCACGCCGGACGTGATCGTGCCTAAGAGCCGCCATAACGAAGTGCGTGCCGCAGTCATCGCTGGCCTGCGCGACGTGTCGGTGTCGCGACTGAGCGAGAAGATCCAGTGGGCGATCAAAGTGCCGGGCGATGACAGCCACTGCGTGTACGTGTGGCTGGACGCGCTCACCAACTACCTCACGGTCTCCGGGTACCCGGGAGACATGGGCGAGACGTGGCCCGCCGACTACCACGTCGTGGGCAAGGACATCCTCAAGTTCCACGCGATCTACTGGCCGGCGTTCCTCATGGCGGCGGGGCTGCCGCTGCCGAAACGCATCGTCGCGCACGCGCACTGGACTGTGGACAACGTCAAGATGTCCAAGAGCCTCGGCAACGTCGTAGACCCGCACGAAATGTTGGCCAAGTACGGCGCGGACTTTGTGCGGTACTTTTTGCTACGCGAGGGCGTGCTAAACGACGACGGCGACTTCAACGCGAGCCTGCTGGAGGACCGCGTGAACAGTGAGCTCGCTGACACGCTGGGCAACTTGGTGTCACGCAGCACGGGCAAGTCGTTCCTGCTCAATGGCATGATCCCGAGCCAACCAACGAATTTGAGCGAGGTCGACAAGGCGCTCATCGCGCAGGGCCAGAAGCTCGCAGCGCAGGTGGAGAAGCACTTTGAGGCGCCGGACTTCAGCGCCGGACTGAAAGAGATCGTATTCTTTCTGCACGACGTCAACAAGTGCGTTCTTATTGCGGCTGCTGGTGTTGTTGGGTATTTCGAACGCTCACATGTAAATTATCTGCTGACATTGTGGCATCCTTCTTTTTCGTAAGGTACTTTTCGTCCAACGAACCGTGGGTGCTCGCCAAGAAACTCCGCAGTCTGCCCAATGACGATGGCGTTGACGCAGCGTCTTCGCCAGAGTACCAGGCGCTCAAGGAGCGTCTCGACACGGTGCTCTACCTCACGATCGACGCCGTGCGAATGAGTGGTGCGTCTAACACGATTCTATCCATCACACGAGTCACCTCATGCCTTCCATTTTAACGTTCCTGTGTGTCCCTCCCTTTTGCTTCATACTAGCCATTCTGCTGCAGCCAGCGGTGCCCGAGTCCACGACCAAGATCCTCGACTACCTGGTCGTGCCATCGACCCAGCGCTCGTTCGCGCAAGCGACGATGATGATCCCGTCGCCAGACGCTTCAGCCGCTCCTGAGTTCATCGGCGCCAACATCGACAACTCGCGCTCGTTCGTCGCGTTCCCAAAGTTGCTCAAGTAGTAAATAGACTTCCCCCATTGATACGAAAATGGATTATCCATCCACCAAGCAAACCTGTCTGTCTGTACTTATTCTCATATCATCTATATATCCATCCCATGCAAGCTCACTCTCTCTCTACTTTTCAAAATGGCCGTCAAAGCCCACAAAGCCCGCCATGAGGAACACGTGGAAGTACGGCTTCTTCTCGATCTTGGAGCACCAGTTCCAGGCGCTCGTGAGGCGGCCGTCGATGCACGAGCCGGCGTCAAAGAAGTTGTCAGCACCGCTGCCGTCAAAGCCGTGCTTGAAAAAGTCCAGCAGGATCGTGCGCTGCAGCGCTCGCGGGCCGCCGAACGTGTCGTCAATGTACGCGCGCGTGTCCGGGTGGCTCGCGAGCAGCGGGATTTCCTTAATCGTATTCACGACTGGACTCAGGATGCGCGAGATCTGCGTGTACTTGTCGATGAACATGAGCGCGTTCGGCACGTTGTGGTCCCCCAAGTGGACCACAGACGAGCCGACCCAGCGGTCGCGCAGCTTTTGGGTCTGGTGCAGGATCGAGTGCACCAAGTGCGATGTCTTTGGTGCGTGCTGTACGCGGTTGAGCCCCTGGCCCGTGTCGCGCAGACGGTACATGCTGCCGCTGAGCAAGTCCTCCTCGACGGCCCACCAGAGACGCAGCATGGACGTCGTGAGGTTCTTCCAGAGCAGCAGCGACTGCAGCACGTACTCGTACTGGCTCGCGTGCGAATGGCTCAGCCGCGCGCCGTTCTTGCCCGCGCGGATCTCGAGATTAAAGTTGGGCTCGATCTGGTCGGGCTTGAAGAATTCCTGCAGGTAGTCGATCATGCGCACGATCGGCGAGCGGTTCGAGACCAAGTAGCTCTGGCTGTCAGCGATCGACGCGAGCGCGAGCTTGATGTCGTCGGCCGAGAGAGACGCGGACGTGTAGTCGCGCACGAGCTCGTCGATGGCGCGCTGCTTGTCGCGCGCAAAGTTCTCTAGAGCGCTCGGGTCTTCATCCGCAAGCCCTGAGGACACGGACGTCGCAACGTAGCAGCGCGAGTCCTTGAGCAGGTGCAGGGCGTGGTGTTCCTTGAGAAACGTGGCGACCGTGCTGATCGGACCCACGCATGAGAAGCCCAAGTAGCTCTTGATCTCGCGCAGGTTGGCGTCCTGCAGCAGGTAAATCATCTTGCCGTAGTTGTTGCGCATGCGCTCTGCCAGCATCATGACGATGTGATATTAGGTGAGATACAATGAGACGACGAGAGAGCCACGAGATGTTGATAAACCTACGCACCTGGGTTCATGATCTTGTAGCGGCGTCCAATCTCAAACACCTGGCGGAAGAAGTCCTCGTTCTCGTCGAACTTTCGGTCCTGCACGAGCCGCTTGCCCTTGCGGAAGTCGTTCGCGACCATCATCCCCGACACGATGCTGAACGTCTCGTGGAGCTCCTGGATCACACGCTTCGCCTGAGACCGGTACGACAGCACGTCCACCTTGTCCGTGTACTCGCTCACGTTCAGCGACGCGTCCAGCAGGTTGAACAGCGAGCGCTCGTCGTCGGTCAAGCGCATTGGAATGAACGCTGCGTCGCGCATGAGCGCCGACTCGTCGTCGATCAGCGGCATGTCTTCGTCGTCGCTGTTGCTGTCACTGTCGCTGTCGTCATCGCTCTTGGCGGCGGCGTCTATGGTCGCTGCATCTTCATCTGCAGCCGGAGCACTCGGAGCACTCCGTTGCGTCTGTTCGTGTGATTCAACTACTGGAGTACAGTCAGCGTCGGCAGAAGGGCCATTTGTGGTCGAAGCAGACGCAGACGCTGGAACTGGCGGTGGCCCCGCGGACTGAAGCGACGCGAGCGTCTTGGCGTTCGCGGACGAGTCCTGCAGCAGCGTCCTCGTGTGCTTGAGGCGCGAGCCCGCGTGGTGCTGCGCGTCGAAGCAGAGTACGCAATAGAAGTCGTCGCAGTCTGTGCAGCGCACACCGGCCTCCGTGTCCTCGCACTCGACGCACATGGCGAGCGCCGGCGTCGTCTCGTGCTCTGTCGTTGTCATCGTCGTCCTGTGTCTGGTGGAGCTGTCTATCGACCTTGGATTGGGATTGTTGGGGCGTTTCTCGACTTGCGAATTGGTGTCACCTTCGAGTCACCTTCGAAAATACCCAAATCTATGCCATAAGAGGGTGATTTGCAGGCACGTATATGTTTATACGAGAGGGTGAGCCAGGCCAAACTAATGATATTTCAGGAACATATGGCCAAATTCAGGACAAATAATCCCTTCTCAACTTAATGTTCGCAAAAATAATTGCTCGCCGCGAGTGGTCAAAACCAAGGCGGTACAATTTTGGTAAACTGGTAATAAGCTCATAATTACCGGTATTTTTTATTTGAGTCCGGTAGATTATAAATCGGGATTTTGACATGTCCGATTGCATAGTTGACCCAACATGTTCGTTGATGTCGCCCGTCCGTGATATTTGTCGGTATTTGACCACATTTAAGTGGTATCACGAAATACGGGATTCAATTTGAAGAGGGAAATAATTTTAGGACAGCTGCATCAGGACAACCGAGCGTGGAAGTAGTGGTGGTCATCGGCGTGCTCATGAACTTGACCTTCTTCTTCATATTCACGGGCTTTAAGTGGCTGTACGCGACCATGCCGCAGCGCTACCCGCTGGCGGTGTTCGTGGCGCTGGTGTTCGTGGACTGCTCGGTGATGCCAGTGTGGGACGAGGAGACGCGCACGTACAGCGGCGGCGGCGGCTCGGGGCTGGGCTGCCAGCCGGTGACGAACACGCCCGTGAGCATCAACCACCACGGTGAAGGAGTACGTGGAGGACGAGTCCAGCATGAAGCACGACGACATCTGGTCCAACTTTGGCTACATCTTCGTGGCGATCGTCCCGGTATCGACGGTACTCGAAAAATCTAGACGAGTAGGTCTGCAACGTCTGGAAGTTTCCGCAAGGTGGTCGCTGGGCGTCGCCCAAATCTTGTAGCGTGAAGCTGCGCCACCTAACCTGTTCGCTTTCTTGGATTTCGGACGACTGCGATCGACTAACACTCCTACTATACTAACCTGTGTTATCCGTGCCTCTGAATCTGCTCTCTCTCCTTGTTGTTGCTAGCACCGAGTTGACCACAAAGGGGGACCTCCCTCTCCCCCTGGACTGCTATCGCTGGTTCTGGCTGGAAACTGTCGAAAGCGTGTGCGTTTGGATCTCCATCGCATCGCTCTATGCTCTGTGTTCTGAGAGTGCTGCGAGGGCCTTCAGTAGGTATTCATCGTTATGCTGATAGTTTAGAATGCTGCTATCGAAATTGTACTTCACATTCTAATTTTCTGGATTGTGTGGGGCGGACCGTCATTTGTGAACCGGTCTCTCCTCAAAAAGGAGGAGGAAGAAGAAGGAGGAGAACTGTCTTCTTCTCTCTTTTGGAGTTGCTCAATTGGGGAATTGTGGGGTTTCATACTTGAGGTTTCTGAATCAGGGGAAGGGGGGCGGCTGCACAACTCAAGGCAAGGCAAGCAAGAAAAGAAACAAAACAAAAGCGAGACGAGGGGAAAGCAGCAGCAAACGCGGCAGCCATGGGTGCGTGACCACGAGGTGTATGCGTGTGTATGGGAGGGAGGGACCTCGCATGCGTGTGCATGCGTAAAGGAACACGAGCATGTGGTTGTATGTGCGTGTGCGCGTGGGTCTCCTCCCTGCTTTCTCTCTGCCGGTGATGACAAATTGGGCCGCTTGAACATGACCATGGAACGATCCTGAGGAGATGAGAGTAGTGGTGGTGCTTGGGGGACTATGAGGGCATGGTTATGATAATGTTACATGCTAACGTTGTTTGTGTATGCATGTACGTGTGGATTGTGTTTGTTAGCAGCAGAAGACGAAGTGTACCCGATTGCGCTTCTCACGGAGGAGTTGAAGAGCGATGAAGTGGAGACGCGCATCAAGGCGATGCGACGCCTGAGAACCGTCGCGCAGGCGCTCGGCGCAGACCGCACGCGCTCGGAGCTACTACCGTTCCTTCAAGGTAAAGAGCCTGCTTGGATCCACTAGGGTGACCCCGTTTGATATCAAGCACAAAGCCGCTCACCCGATTTGCTGTTGTTTCGAACCATGCGCAGAGGCGACGGAGGACGAAGATGAGGTGCTGGTCGCGCTCGCGGAGGAACTCGGAGGGTTCGTGGAGCTTGTCGGCGGTGCGCCGCACGCTGCCGTGCTCGTCGAGCCGCTTGAAGTACTTGCTGGCGTGGAAGAAACCGTCGTTCGCGATCGGGTATGCAGCGTTTGCTGAGGAGCATCATGATGGTGGAGCTGGGCTTGTATGGATGGAAAACTAAACTGTCGACTTGTATGCTTGCTAGGCTGTCGAATCCCTGCAAAAGGTGGCGGCTGTCGTGCCAAACGCGGGCGATGTGTTCGTGCCGCTCGTGAAGAAGCTCACGGAAGGAGACTGGTTCACGTCGCGCGTGTCGGCTTGCTCGCTCTTCGCGGCGGTGTACCAGAAGCTCACTGAGCCGGGACGCAAGAAGGAACTCCGCGAGTACGTGCTGACCTGTTTATGGGTCTTAAATGGAAAATTCTCGTCGACTAACTCGCGTTCTTTGCTTTGTGATACGAATATACCAGTTTCTTCCAGCTGCTCTGCAATGACGACACCCCGATGGTTCGTCGCGCTGCGGCCTCGAACATTGGAGTACGTCCTTAATACGATGGTGAAGTTTTGGACTTGAGAGTCGTCGGAGGCATAATACTGACTGTGGCTGGATGGCATGATTGGAACAATGTGCAGAAATTCGCGGCGACCTTAGAGAAAGAGCACCTCAGTGGACTGGTACTGCCTCTGTTCCGCGCGTTGACCACGGATGACCAGGACAGCGTTCGGCTCTTGGCCATCGAGAACTGCGCTGCGATCGCGCAACTGCTCTCCCCAGAAGAGAACGTGCAGCACATCCTCCCGATGGTGCGCTCGTCGGTCGAGGATCGCTCGTGGCGCGTGCGTTTCAGCGTCGCGAAGGATTTCTTCCCAGTGAGTAGCGGACTTTTTTTTCATTGCGATGTTCGCGTTGAGCGCCGTTGCTTGTGTTTCTAACGTTCGTGCTGTGGTTGACTGTGTGTGCAGCTTTCTCGCGCCATGGGATCCCAAATCACAGAATCGGAACTCCTCACTTGCTTCACCAACTTGCTGCAGGTACTGAGTCAAAACCGAACTCAACTGCGGGCAAATAGCACCAAAATACCAACATTCTCTATGTGTAATTCCAGGATGCCGAAGCTGAAGTCCGTGCTGCGTCTGCCAAGAACTTGTCGGGCTACATCACAATCGTCAAGAGTGAGCTGTTCTCGAGCGAGATCCTCCCGCTGCTCTCGACACTGTCCCAGGATACGGCTCCAAACGTCCGAAGTGCGTACTCCTTTTGGAGAATGATGTCGACTGGCTTGTCATTTATTTTATGCGATCCTTTGCTAACAACGTTGTGCGTGCACTTGATTTTCCAGCTGCTGTGTCGATTGCCATCATGGAACTTGCGCCAAAGCTCGGCGAAGCGACCTCGAAGTCGACTCTTGCGCCGCTCTTGCTGCTCTTCCTTCGCGATGAGATCGTGGACGTGCGCCTCAACATTCTGAAGCGCATGGAGTACCTCGCGCAGTGGATGTCATCTTTCGAAGCGATCTTGCTTCCAGCGATCGCGGATCTCGCGAGAGACTTGCAGTGGCGCGTGCGTGAAGCTGTGATCCTCTCGATTCCAGCTCTTGCCGGCAGCCTCGTACGTAGCATTTGTTCATGCGTTGTTTGTATACATTGTGCAGCTCTAACAAACGACGTTTGCGCTCAATGGGTTTACAGGGAAGCCAATACTTCCAAGACCACCTGCTGGAAATCTACATGAGCTCGTTCACGGACATGGTCGGCGAAGTGCGCCTCAGCGCGACGAAGATCCTTCCTCAATTGCTTGAGACCGTGGGAAGCGAGTACATCCTCCACAACATCCTCCCTCGACTGGTGCAGACTTTTGACCGCTCAGTGATTTACCAGGAGCGTGTGAACGTGCTGCACGGTTTGAAGCAGCTCGCGACCGAGAAGGCATCGGGCGAGTTGCTGACGAGCATGCTTTCTCTGGCGGTGCGCGGTGCTCGCGACAAGATCCCAAACGTTAGATTCGTGGCCTCGATGACGCTAGAGCAACTGTGCAAGTACTCGGATGCGTCTATCGTGTCGACCCAAGTCAGGTATATGATGCATGTACGATTCCGATGCTCAGTGCCTTGAAACTCAGCCAACCACTCACCCTCTTGTTGTTTCTCTCTTTTGCAGACCTTGCCTCTCGGAATTAGTGAACGACACGGATGCCGACGTCAAGTACTACTCGAGTCTCGCGATGGACGCCGTGCAGGGCTAAGAGCAAAATTCTATGAACCTCTTGTTATTCCCTTTCCCCGCACACACCCACCCACCCACTCATCTCTCCTTTTTCTTTCTCGCACTAGAATATAGTTTGTCAAGAGGCTGTACATGGAACGCATTGTTGTGTTTGTTGTGTTTTCCATCCTTCCCTGCTCTATTTGGGTTGTTATGCCGTCAATCGATTTGGCTGAGAATGCGTTCTTACGACTCGCCTGAAGTGCATCCTGCCTGCATCACCAGGTCATCAAGATAACGTACAGCGCTGCGGTTGTAGGTCTCCGAATGAGCCAATGAGCTTCGTGGTCTATCAGACAGCCAACTGCGTTCTGTAGGTAACGACGCTCATGTTTACAGCAGTGGGAGCGCGATGGTCTGCAGGAAGTAGTGGTGCCAGCGGTTGTCGTTCGTGAGCTCCGGGTGGAACGCCGTCACGAGAATGTTGTTCTACAGCATCAAAGCAAACATATCAAGTCACATTAGCTTCAATAAGCAAATCAACGCCATCCATGGCTGGGCGGGTGCATGGTGCACATGTTACCTTGCGAGCCGCGATGATGACATCCGTTGGGTCAGAGCCGTCCGCTGGCTTGGCGGCGTGGATGCGGGAGAGCTCTTCGATGGATTCGCCCACAGAGATGATCGCTGGCGCGCGGATGAACACGGCGTTGTACGGCTCCGCGTTGAAACCTGGCGGGCCTTCCACTGCCAGCTCGAACGAGCGCACTTGAGCGCCAAAAAAATTGCGCGACACCTCGACATCAATGCCGCCGATCAGTGTTTGACCGCCCTGTTTTGTTTTGAGAGCAGAGCTCTGTCAGTCAGTGTTCATCCATGTGCAATCAAATCAACCCATACAGCTACAGCAATTGCGCTCACCTCTTCGGCGTGCTTGGCAGATTGCGCGAGCATGATCATGCCGGCGCACGTGCCCCAGATCGGACGCTGGTCCGCCACCCACTTCTTCAGTGGATCGATGAGTCCCCAGCGGGTCGCAACCTTGCCGATCGTCGTGCTCTCGCCGCCCGGCAGCACGAGCGCATCAGCGTCCGTGAGCTGCTCTGGGAGTCGCACCGCGAACGCGTGCACGCTGACCGCCTGTCCGTCTGTGTTCGTGAGCTGCACCGAGTGCAGCATGTCGATGTGCTCCTCGAACGCGCCCTGCAGCGCCAGCACACCCACGCGGATCTCGGTCTTGGCCATTGCTCTTGATTGCTGGTGATAAGCTTGTTGCTCTGTGGTTGCTGGTGATGGTGCTTTCCAAAGTGTTCTTTCGTGGCAGGAATGACACACTCGTCCAATCTGAGCTGCTGGTCATCACGCCAGATCGTACTTAGCAGAGCTCAAACCAGAAGTGGTACGCTTGAACTCGTACTTTGAAGACGCAGTAGAGTACCCTCTGGGTTTTTTGCTCAAGCTCGGATGATAATTGCTTGCGCACAAGTCACCATGGCGTCCGAAGCGCATCTGCGTGCGCAGTACGAGGTGCGGCGGTGGCGCGTCTCCCTTGTTCAATTACTTTGCTGTGGTGGATCTAACACAGTCGTTCAATCTCTATGTATATGCTCATGCGACTGCGCACCAGGCACTGGGCAAGGAGAACCGGCTGCTAAAGCACAGCGTCGAGAAGCTCGAGCGCGAGAACCACGACCTCAAGCGCTCCGTCTACGAGCTCACGCTCAAGTGCGTCCTTAGCATCTGCTATTAGTGGATGTGTGTATACATGTGTGCTTATACAGGTGCTGTACTCCTCTCTCTTTACATAGACTGGACTCGGCGCAGAGTACTTCTTCTTCGAGCCGCCACGGCGGCCATGGCGCTTCGTCCTCGTCGTCGACATCAGCGTCGGGTCCGTCTGCGTTAGCGTCCGAGCCTTTCCAGATCAACGATCTGCTCTCGACGCCCAAGCCCCAGAACGGAGACGAAGCGACCGACTACGACCGCCACGCGAACTCGCTGCACGGCGCCAAGGCGGACGAGTACGACGACGACGGCCGCGTGCTCTTCCAGAAGTCGGAGCTGCGTGCGCACACAGGGGCCGTGTACACGGCCAAGTTCTCGCCCTGCGGCCGCCTGCTCGCGTCCGGGTCGCTCGACACGAAAGTGCTGCTCTGGGACGTCACGACCAAGTTCAACCAGCAGCAGCTTGCATCGCTCGCGCAGCACTCGCAGCTGGTCATCGACGTCAGGTGAGCCAGCATCATATCGATCATATCTTGTGTGTTTTATTTGACTGTGTGCTCACGTGATATCACTGCGTGCTAATTCTCTCCCTTCGTGTGCAATTACAGTTGGTCGGACGATAGCTCGTCGCTCGTGTCAGCGTCCTACGACCACACGGTGAAGCTCTGGGACGTCGAGAAGAGCCAGCTCGTCAACAGCTCCGAAGTGCCGGGGCTCGTGCAGTGCGTCTCCTTCAACATGGCAGGTTCGTGTGGATGGATGGACGGTCTATCATGTTGCTTATGTTGTTGTTATGGTGGTGAGTTCAGTCCGTTGTGACAAATGCTTACCGGTCACCTGTGGAATGTGATCTGTTTTTTTGTATGTCTTTTAATTAGATAACAACCAGTACTTCTTCGGCACGAGCAAGAGCTGCATACATCAAGTGGACTCGCGTGCGGAAGTTGTGCGGTGCGATCACTGGATGCGCCACCATTGAGGAATCGTGACGGCGAGCTAACTGGCAGCGTTCTTTACATCGTTGCGATTGTGAACAGGACGTGGCAGAATGACGCGATGGTGAATTCACTGTACGTATCTCCGGATGGGCAATTCATCATCACCGGCGACAGCAAGGTACGAAACAAAGCTTTTGGCAACTCGTTGTATTGCTAGCTTGCTGGCTTACGCGCTGACCCTTCCGCTATCTAATCCAACCAAATAGGGCATGGTCAAAACGTGGGACGTCCGCATGGACGCGTGCATTGAGGACATCTCGAAGCTGAACGACTCGGGCCACCACGCGATCTCGCACATTCACGCGTCGCCTCCAGTAGACGGCCGACGAGGCGACGAAGACGGGCGATTCCTCGCGGCGAACAGCTACGACAACATCTTGCGTGTGTACGACCGGCGCTCGAAGCTCATCAGCAGCTCGCACGGTCAGGAGCAGATGCAGCTCTCGTTCTTCGTCACAGGCCACAAGAACAAGAACTGGCCGATCAAGAGCTCGTTCTTCCGCGGCGAGGGCTACAAGTACAAGTTGATGCTGCCGAGCAACCGCCACGCGCAGCGCAAGCTCACGGACGGCGACGGCGAGGACTTCCAGGACACGTGAGTGGACCCGCCTATCCTATTGCCCCTGGACCATGTTCCATCACTAACGATAGATACTCTTTTCCTTCCACTGTGTTTGTGCAGGGATCGACCGGACACAACACAAGAGACGCTGCTGCTGGCGACTGGAAGCGCGGACAACAAGATCTACCTGCACGACGTGAGCCTCAAGCACCCGAACGCGCGGCCAGCGCCGTACCTCATCCAGAAGATCGACGCGCACAGCGACCGCGTCTACTGTGTGGATTTCCACCCGACCGAGCCCATTCTGGCATCTGCGTCGGCGGATTTCTCGGTCAAGATCTGGCTGCCGCGCTCACCCGCGCGTCTGCCCAAGCCCAAGAGCTAGCCTATCAGAGTAAGCTGAGAACCTGAGAGAAACGATGGGATGTTGTGAAAGATGTATTTTTCATCAATTCCAAATGGCCGAGGTTAGACAGTTGGCGGATGCAAGTTCTTTTCCTCTTCTTCCTTCATTCCTACCAGGTACTCATATAAAGTGCACAAACGAACGCTCTTCTCTCTTCATCTTTCTTTCACCTCAACAGCTACGCGCAGTTAGTTGGTCTTGAGGCACTTGTCGAGTGCCGAGAACTCGGAGAAGAACGCGGTGAACCACGTCATGGCCTTCTCTAGGTCCTCCGTACCGCACATCTCGCGGATGCTGTGCATGCTCAGCTGCGCGAGCCCCACGTCGATCGTGCGGATGCCCGTGCTGGTCGCGAGGATCGGGCCGATGGTCGAACCGCAGCCCGTGTCCTGGCGTACGACGAACTCCTGGATGTCCACGTTGTGGCGGCGCGCGAGCTCCTTGAGCAGGAACGCCGACTCGCCCGTGGTCGCGTAGCGCTCGTTCGCATTGTACTTGATCACGGGACCGGCGTGCAGCGCCGGGCGGTGGTTCAGCTCGTGCTTCTCCGAGTAGTTCGGGTGCACGCCGTGCGCCATGTCCGCCGACACGAGGAAGCTCTTGCGCGCCGCCGCCGCGCACAGCTCGCCCTGCGCGACACGCTCACTGACCGACTGCAAGAAGTTGGAGCCGGCACCCATGAGCGAGTCCGAGCCCACCTCTTCGTTGTCGAAGAGCGCCACCACGCGCACGTTCTCGTCGTCGCCCAAGTTGCTCAGGGATGAGATGAGCGACTGCGTCGAGAGCCACGAGCAGCAGAGGTTGTCGAGGCGTGGCGCGAAGATGAACTCGTCCAGCACGCCGCCGACGTTGCCGCCCTGGGTATCGAAGAGGCAGAGCTCAAAGTCGCAAATTTGGTCCACCGTGATGTCGAGCTCCTTGGCGATCAGCTGCAGCAGCACCGACGTGTGCTTGGACTTTGGCTTGTCCTTGTCGTCACCGCCAGTCGTGGTCTCCAGCTGCGCGCGCGCCGCCGTGGCGATCACGGGGCGCAGGTGCGTCTCCTTGTTGAACGAGAAGCCCTGGCTCACCTCGCGGTCCAAGTGGATCGCGAGCGTCGGGATGCGCATGATCGGCTTGTTCACAAGCAGCAGGCGCGAGCGGAAGCTCGAGTCACTCTCGCGCACGATCACACGGCCGGCGATGCCCAGGTCGCGGTCGAACCACGTGTGGAAGAGCCCGCCGCCGTAGCACTCGACGCCCACCTGGAGCCATCCCTGGGACTCCAGGTTCGAGATCGGCTTGACCTTCAAGCACGGGCTGTCTGTGTGCGCGCCGATGATGTGGAAGCCGTTGCCGCGCTCGTACTTGCCGCCGACAGCAAAAGCGATCTACAGGTAGATAAACAGAGAGACGTACACACGACCGATTGGCGTTAGAAAAGTCGCACCATTACGCGCAAGAGAAGAGGGAAACAGGTACGTACGATGGCAGACTGGTTGCGGGTGACGTAGTACTTGCCGCCAGGGTGGATCGCATCCTTCCACGACTCTTCTTCGCGGAGCGGCTTGAAACCCGCGGCGCTGAGCGTCTGGATGGTCTCGTGCACCGCGTGGAATGGCGACGGACTCTTGTTGATGAAGCTGAGGAACGCTGTAAGAAACACCACCAGAATCACACACACACGCATGCACAGAAAGAAAAGGGTTCAAAGCGTCAAACGATCTGGTGGTGCAACGAGGGGGAGAGAGGGGCGTCTGCGCACACATTGGCACAGTCACTACGTCATACAGAGAGCAGTGTATGGGACGCACCAGAAACGGTCTGCGGGGTAGTCTTCGAGAGTGCGAGCTTCATCTTGGCTTCTTTGGATTGTGTGCGAGTGGGGTCGGGCGAGGATCGGGATGGAGCTCTTCGGGAGGAAATTGCGGAATGATCGATCCACACATCTCTCCATCCGAGAATAAAAACAAACAAAAACAACAGACGAATTCCCCCCGTCCGCTCTTGGATCCGCTTTGATAGAGTACAGTGGACATTGTTTATAGGGACGTCTAGTATAAGAGACACCCGATATTTAAGAACACATCGAATGGTGCTATAGTGATTCTCGAGAACTTACTTCACAAGTACGAAGTAGCTTCCGCTTCGAGTATTTAACTGCACATTTTGTATTTACTTGAACGTGCGAGTTGCACGAAGTACTGTGTGTTATTGCTAAAGACAGGTCCCTTTGTTGTCGCATTTATTCCTCAAACACCCTGCTCGTGCCCAGAATATTAGAACATCGTATCATTAAACGAGCAAGAATCATGCACATACTTGCAAAACCCTAGCGAGCAATCATGCGTTGACGCCCCAAGGTTCTTAGATGCAGTCATAAAGACCGTACGGCTTTACTAGAGCGCCGCACTTTGGTCGTCGTCTAAGTAATGAGTCCCTACTTCGCATGACATACACAGCTTTGCGCATTTAGCTGCAAGCCACAACGGGCTGATTGATATGTACAAGAATGCGCTTTAAATGCTATTTCTTGGACGCGAAGGTTACAAAAACCCTGGTGGACACTACACGCGAATTCGACTGTACATTACGCAACTTCAAGTGTAGGTTAAGGGGTACGCTGATCCACTCATCAAAGGCCAAGTTTTGATTGGGTGCAGGGAAAGTACGATTCGAAAAGCACACACGTAGACGAATTTGACTGGAAGGGGGTCAACATTCCCAGTTGCCACGCAGACAGCCAGCCAGCTGGCTGTGCCGACAGATCGCTGCGCGTTTGAAGAGCTCAGAGAGCCACAGTTTTAGACAGAGTTGTTTATTTCTGAGAGCGAGGTTGCACAACACGCAAACTGCAACTTGGTGACAATTGGGAAGGAGAGAGGATCTCAGTCGTCTACGTGCGTATGTGCCTAGAGAGGGATGTTGCCGTGCTTCTTCCACGGGTTCTCCAGCTTCTTGGACTCGAGCACGTCGAGGTCCTCGCAGATGTGGCGGCGCGTGTTGGTTGGCTCGATGATGTCGTCCACGAATCCGCGTTGAGCAGCGACCTGCAGAGGGCACGCAAAAAAACAAACAGACACTGTTAGACGCCGTGTTTCTCGTGGACCACGACGAATGAGTGCCACGTACCATTGGATTGGCGAACTTGCGCTCGTAGTCAGCAGTGTTCTCTTCGACGTTCTGGCCGCGGAAGATGATCTCGACAGCACCCTTCGCTCCCATCACAGCGATCTCAGCCGATGGCCAACTGTAGCCGCAACAAATCAACACACACGACGATTAGACTAGAGTCTCTATAGCTCGCAATATTTCGGTCAGCAAGCAAGTAAACAAACAAACGGTACGTACGCATAGTTGATGTCGCCACGCAGGTGCTTGGAGCTCATGACATCGTACGCACCACCGTACGCCTTGCGCGTGATGATCGTGATCTTTGGCACCGTCGCTTCGGCGTACGCGTACAGCAGCTTCGCGCCGTGTCGGATGATACCACCGTACTCTTGGTCGACACCAGGCAAGAAACCTGGCACATCCACCAGCGTCACGATTGGGATATTGAACGCATCGCAGAAACGCACGAAGCGGGCGGCCTTGACAGACGAGTTGATGTCCAAGCAGCCGGCAAGCTCGATTGGTTGGTTCGCAACGATGCCGACCACGCGTCCTTCCATGCGACCGAAGCCAATAATCATGTTCTTGGCGTAGTCAGGCATGATCTCGAAAAAGTCAAACGAGTCGACCAACTGGTGGATGATGTCCTTCATGTTGTATGGGACGTTCGGGTCTGGAGGCACGATGCTTTCGAGCGTTGGCACTGGGCGGTAGCGGTCGTCATCAGACTTGCGCACTGGTGCTTTTTCTGCATATTCATGAAGGATAGACACAGGGTGAACCATTCAGCTCTTGTGCTTCTAGCGATTCTAACATCAACCGAATAGAAATAATAATAACAAACCTTTGTTGTTCAACGGCAAGAAGTCGAAGAAGCGACGCATCTCGCGAATGGCCTCGACATCATTGTCAAACGCGCAGTGAGCGACACCCGAGGTCTTCGTGTGGGTGCCAGCACCACCCAACTCCTCCTGCGTCACTTCTTCATTCGTCACAGTCTTCACGACGTCAGGGCCGGTCACGAACATGTACGACGAGTCTCGGGACATGAAGATGTAGTCCGTCATCGCTGGAGAGTACACCGCACCACCAGCGCACGGTCCCATCACCATGGTCAATTGCGGAATGACGCCCGACGCGAGCACGTTTAGCTGAAAAATGTCGGCGTAGCCGGCGAGCGACGCCACACCTTCTTGGATACGAGCACCACCAGAATCGTTGAGTCCGATCACTGGGGCTCCCAGCTGCATCGCTTGGTTCATGATCTTGACGATCTTCTCGGCGTAAGTTTCCGACAGACTGCCACCGAACACGGTGAAATCCTGGCTGAACACAAACGTGAGACGGCCGTTGATCAGTCCGCGGCCGGTGATGACACCATCGCCAGGGAACTGCTGCTTGTCCATGCCGAAATCCGAGCAGCGGTGCGACTTCAGCATGTCGTATTCGCGGAAAGAACCCTGGTCGAGGAGCAGCTCGATGCGCTCGCGCGCGGTCAGCTTGCCTTTTTCGTGCTGCTTGGCCGTGCGCTTCGCGCCGCCTCCTTCCAGCGCCTGCAGTCTCGCGTCTTCCAGCTCTTTCTTGAACGCGAGCTTGCGCGCAGCAGGCGTGACGATAGCGGACGTCGCAGCACTCATCCATCGCGTTTGGAGCAACTGCACACACATATACATATGAGGAAAGATACACATGCGTTAGTTAGCCACACAAAAGGAAGGCATCGGTCGCCACGATCCAGCTGCACATCATGACGGCGTACCGCGTTGTTGGGCTGCTGCATGCGCTGCAGAAGCGCCGGCACGTGCTTGCGCATCGAGAGGGAGCGCGACATGGTGTGGTGGCGGCGAGCGGGCGAATGGATCTCTGGAAGAAGCGAAAGAAGTCAAGCAATGCGGGGCCCGCGTTGCGTTTCTGAGAGTGACATTGAATCTGGAGCTGTGGCGCGCGCCAAGTTCAACTCCAGGCCAAAGAACCCGCGCCACCATAATCGCTTGGAACGACGATGCGCTCGTGGAGTGGTCCACTTCACGACCAAACACTGCAAAAGAGCCAAGCCACCGCCACGCATCACCGAGTTGTGATTGGGTCAAGCTTGGCACTACTTAACAGGCCATTAAAAGCAGGTAAAATAAAGTCAGGAACTGGGCCTCTATACTTAGAATTCAAACCTTATTTATTAATAGGCAATATTATTTACCTTTAAATAAGGACTTAAACTGATTTGGCTTGATTCACCTGGCGGGTGGGCTTTTTTGTGGAAAAAGCTGAATCAGACTCGTCTCGACAAAACCCGTTGAAGTCGGAGTGATGGTCGACAGGTCTCGGAAAAGGTGCAGAGCTGTTTGATTCCGCATTCTTCTCGATCAAGCCGCAACGACGCCCAAGCAGGTAGGGATCACGAGCGAGCGCCACTCATTTGCACAAGGCCGAAAACTAAGCGGAAGCAAGCTCAATTGGGCGCACGAACTTCGGCTTCATGATGATGGCGACGCGTTGTGCACTTCTTACACTCGCTGGCACGGCAACACCTCGCTCAGAGCACTTTCAGGATTATGTACCGACATGATCATCTACCGACGCGTATGGTCATCAGCATTGCATAGCAAGGAGAGTGGCGCGGTCAGCAACAAAAGATAGGGCGAATGACGAGAGCGCACTGGAGATCAACACAGGTCGAACAAGTGCAATTGGTTGCCGCTTCATTTCCGCGAAATGTTCTCCACAGTTCGCAAATGGTGCGTGGGTATACGGTGAGCTGACGTGATTTCGACAACTCATGAGCAAGTGAAAGATTGTCTACTTCATTCTCTTTGGTGCTTTGTCTGATGCCCGGGAGCTCATGTGCATACTCATCCTTTTGGCTTTCTGGTGTTTGTGTGGTAGATAAGTTACTTTCGGAAGACGAAACGAGCATCGGACCGATCACTGTGCATCGAGAACAGGAAATGACTTGTGGGCAGACCGCTGCAGCAGCAAATGACTGCAAGAATCGAGATGTAGATGTCTGTGGCTCTCGTGCACAACCCGACCGCGTCTTCTATGGCTCACCTAACACACGTGTGCAAAAATTCGTGAAGCGGAGTAGCGTATCAATCAGCGTCCAAGGTATCCGATTTTTCAAAAGCAACCTTCGAATACTTGGGTGTGATTTTTGACTTCGGCAATATACTGACTGAAGAATACCTTTAGGGGGGTGATCTTTGACTTGACTGTGAGACGCACTAAGCTTGATGCTATTCTCACAAAAGATAGAACATGGTCACTGCGCCAGAACGACGCGCTTGCGCCGCTTCTTCTCGTTCGCCTTGGCCTCCAGCTCTTCCTGCTCGCGCACGGTGATCTTGCGCGCCGCCTTATCCATCCAGCCGCTCGTGCGCGTCTGCCAGCTCTTCTCGCGCAGCCGCAACACGTTCATGGCCTCCTTGCGGATGCTCAGCAGGCGGTGTTGCGCGAGCGCGCGTCGGTTCTGGATCGCGCTCTCGGTCAGTGCGAGTTTGCGCTCGAAGGCGTCCTTCTTCTGCTTCTCTTTGTCGGCCGCGGTCGTGACGATCTTTTTGATCTCCGCGACGCGATCCTCCTCCATCTTCTGCAGGTACGCGTGATGCTCGTTCACGAGCGCCGTGGTGAGCGATCTCTCGTCCCGCGCGAGCTTCTGCATCTCGGCGAACTCGACTTCTTTCCTCTTGTGCAGCGCCAGCAGCTCCAGCTCGCGAACCTCGGCGCGCTTCTTGGTCTCGTCGCTCTCGCGCTCGAGGATCTGCTGGAACGCGCGGATCTCCACGTCCACCACGTCGTGCTTCTCCTTCTCGAACGCGCCGAAGTCGCGCTGCGTCTGGTTCATCTTGATCGCCATGTCTTCGTCAGCGTGCAGCTGCTCAGCATGGAGCTCTTTGCCTTCTTCGACTAGCCGTACGCCGTCCAGCCGTAGCTCCTTACCGTAGAACCAGTCGTCGACCTCGAGCATCTTGTCATTCATCTCGCCCAGTTTGCTGCGTATCTGCGCGGCTAGGTCGCAGAACACAGCGTATCGCATGTCTCGCGCCTGCCAGATCCACTTGATCGCGATCGCGCGCGACGCCTCGTTCAGCGACAGTTTCCAGTGCTTGGACGGGTCCTCCTCGTCCGAGTCGACGTGCGCTTGCTTGCTCCGGCGCGCTTTCTTGGCGCGCATCTTCTTCGCGTACGCCTCCATTTCCTTGTGTGCGTGCTCGCGAGGGAAGATGCCGCCGAGCCGCTTGCGCGCTGCGAGCAGCCACTTGGAAATCACGCGGCCTTCAACCGACCTGCGGCCGACCACGAGTGGCTCGAACGCCACAGTCTCCTGGTCCTCTTCGTCGGACGAGAACTCGTCGTCGCGCAGCTTGCGGGGGCCGGCCAGCGGCTGCTTGACGATGCGCGCGAGCCGCTTCTGCTGCAGCGCTGAGAGACAGACGTTGCAGAGCGTGAGGTACGTCGCGTGCTTGCGAAAGTACGCCTTCCACAGGTCAGTGTCCATCTCCTGCTCGCCGAACTCGTCCTCGAAGCCGTAGATCAGGCGGTCGATCGCCGCGTGGTTCTGTGCCGTCTGCTCGGCGTTCGCTAGGTCCACATGCATCGTGTAGCCGCCTTCCTCGCCCTTCTGGCACGCGAAGCACGCCGCCTGCCTGTTGTTGGCGATGATGCCCGCGACCAGCTTGGCGAACACACACCGCTTCCTCGCACGCGCGAGCCAGTAGAGCGCCAAGTCCTGTGACGCACCGTCCACGGGCACGTTTGACCACTGGCGGCGCATCTTCTCGAGCTCGTCCTCCGAGTCGGACGAGATGTCGGAGCGATCGCCCTGCAGTCGCCGGCCCTCGCCCATGTTCATCAGCTCGTGGTAGATGTCGCGCACGTACTCGGAATTGGGTCTACCATCCTGGCCCTCGGCCGCGAGCGTACGCGGCGTGAAGAGCTCCGCCAAGTGCTGCAGGATCCATGGCCGGTTGCGTTCCATGAACCGGTGACGGAAGCGCTCCGAGTTGAGCGCCTGAAGCTCCAGACGCTCGCGCTCAAGGTCCTTCTGCCGTCCGGCCCCGAGCATGAGCTTCGCGGCGATCTCGTCGTCCAGTGTGCCGTCCAGCTGTTTCTGCATCCACACGCCCAATCGGTCGCCGATGCGCATGCACGCGTTCTTGAGCGCGCGCGCGAACATGGTTACCACCAGCACGACCATGACCGTGACCACATCGCCAAAGAGGTTGTACTGATAACGCAGGAACACGCTCGTGCCGTACATCGTGAGCAGGATGCCCATCGCGTAGATCGTCACGAGAAAGTAAAACTGCGACGAGATGCAAAGCAGATCCAGGCTTTGGAACGCCGGGTGGATGCTCTCGTCCTTAGCGCCGTCACGCATCTGCCACCGGTGGTCGCGCGTGGCAAAGCGGTGCTTTTGGTACGAGACGTACTCGTAGATCTTCCACCCATGCGCCAGCTCCAGCGTGTTGAGTTGGAACACGCCCATGACCAGGTTGCTCGGGATGATGAAGAGCAAGAAGAGCGAGTAGTACATCAGATCGGTCTGCTTCACGCCGTAGAGCTCGGGCATCTTGGTGTCTTCGCTGAACACGACCTGGAACATGAACAACACGGGCGTCAGGAACAATTCCGTGAACACGACGCAGTAGCCCGTCACGCCCTCGAGCACGGACTCGACACCTGCCGCCTGGTTGTCGATCTTCTCGCACACGCGGTGTCACTCGGCCTCGTCCAGTGCCTTCTGCTCGCGCGTGCGGCGACGCCGCTTGCGCAGCTTGCGATGCATCATGAGCTTCCACTTGGGTCACATGCCCCAGAGATGGCGTAACAGCGGCGCAAAGTACAGTCGCTCCATGAGCAGGAAGCTCAGGTTCACAAAGTAGAAGAGCGTGAAGCCAAGAAAATCCGCCGAGCCCACCGCGATCATGCTCTCCGAGAGCGAGAGCACGATCACGAACGGCATCACGAGCAGCTTCTCAAAGAGGAAGTTCTCGATCAAGATCTCCACGATGTTGCGCAGCACTTTGAACGCCACAAGGAACGTGTAGATGTGGTCGGTGAACATGGACGAGTACGAGAACTCCCAGATGATGAGCAGCACGCCCATGAACGAGAGCGTAAGCAGCATCAGGTTCGCCTGCTTCCACCGGCGCGGCTCCCAAAATTCGTTCTCCTCGGGCTTCTCCTCGTCCTCGACGTCGAACGGGTCGTCTGGCGCCGCGGTCATCTCCTTGTACGCGTTGTCTTCGTACTGCGGGTCGAGAGTTTCCGGCACCATCAGCCGCGCACCGAGCACCATCAGGTAAACCCCAGCGACGACCAAGCTCACCCCGACGCAACCTTTCTTGTACTTTGTCACGCGATCCTGCGTGAGTGAGATCTGGTCGAGCCAGTCGCCCGCGACGCCTTCAAAAGACACCGAATTCGGGTTCGTGAGTGGTGTACTCGACGAAAAGCTGTACCACCAGATGTAGATGAACGCGCACGTGACGAGGATCGGGATCACAGCCAGAAGGATGCCCACGCACGGCGGGTACGCGATGTTCTTGAGTAGGATCTTCATGCGGAACTTTGGCGGCTTCTTCATCTTTGTGAACAGCCGGTTGATGATCCAGATGATCATCTAGACAGTCAAAAAGCAAATATTAGCTTCCATACAAATTCAAGTCCCAAGTATCATCATCACCATCATCACCATCATCACACATTTGGCATTAAGCGAATGTACGTACCCCTTGGATGATGCTCAAGATGCCGACGAGCGTGAAAAACACGAGGTAGACGTCCACTGTGAACTGGAAGAGGTTCATGAGCGCGAACCAGTCGAGTGGCTCCCAGGAGACCAGCAGCGAGTACTCAGAGAACGCCAGTTTGTTGGTCGCCTTGCTAATCGCGCACGGATAAATCTTCTTCTTCGCCACCTTGGCGATGATGTCTGTCGAGCGCGACACTGTGCAGAGCTGACCAAAGTTCACTTCTGCTTCCACGAGGCGCTTCGTGCCGGGCGTCATCTGGTAGTATGTCAGGTTCAGGTACACTTCCTGCGGGATCGCGAGCTGCAGTCCGGGGCTCTTGCCGACTACGAAAGCAAATACAAAACAGACAACAACAGAGTCAGTTTAGCTTAGCAGCGCCAGTATCTGTGTCGAGTTCTCCCTTTACCTGTGACTGCGATGAGGTTGTCGGTGCCGAGGTATGACGCGAAGGTGTCAGAGCGGCCCCACAATGGGTTGGCGCTCGCCTCCTGCCCTACGAAATCGTCCGGAGACGCCGGGTCCTTGGTCATGTAGAACAACGTCGTGCCAGTCGCGGCTTCGTACCACCGAGGTTTCTCTGCGCCGCCTTCCAGGTTCTCTTCGTAGGCGCAGGAGAGACTGATGCCTCGCTGCAGCGTCGCAGATGTAGTTTTCCCCGATGAGGACGTGGACTCAACCGTGTACTGGATAACGCACTTGTCTGCGTTCGGTACAGTCTTCTTCTTCCACGGGTACTGGCTCACTTCGATCGTCTCGTCGTAGCTCACGTAGTCGCAGTCCGGATGGGACTCGAGCAGCTTTGCGATCCACATGTGCGAGTCAAAGCCCCGACACGATGAGAAGAACGGGAAGTAGGAGAGCGCGATGAACCCTGAGCCATCGAGTTTCTGCGACCACCATGTGTCCGAGTACACGACTGTCTCGCGGGCGTCCAGCGTCGGGTATAGGTTGAAGTAGTCATTTGGCGCGACCACAGGCCTGGTCGTGGAATTGGCGCTGCTCGCATTGCTGCTATCCGAGTTTGATGACGATGCGAGCAGCATCCCCAGCGAGTTTGGCAGTTTGTTGCGGATGAACCCGTGTTTCGCGGGCAACGTCGGGTCACCGACCATGATGTCCGACATGCGGTCAACGAAGATCCGCTCTTCCACGTCGTACTCGTAGGTGAGCGTGCCGGCGATGCGTCGGCGCGACTCGGGCAGGTTCAGCGGCAGCGCCAGATCGGAGTAGCTGGACTGGTCGATCACGGAGAAGAACGCGTTTGTCGACGGCGTCGCGGGCGTGTAGTCGGCGCGCGAGGGTGTGAAAATGTTCAAATCAAACCGATTTTCCGTGAGCCCGTCTTCAAAGTCCTGCACGTAGAGCCCATGGAGCAGCTCGAGCGTGATCGTGATCTCTGTGCGCTCCACCGCCGCGATGCTAAACTGAAGGTACCCGTGCTTGTTGTCCGGGTACCCCAGGTCCTGCGTGGTGTCCTCAAAGTACTGCGGCATCTCGCGCCGCTCGCACGAACAGCAGCCTGGGATTACGATGCTGACGTTCGCGCCGGTTGCGTCGGTCGTTGGGATGCTTCTCTTTTCGCAATAGAACGGCATCTGTTGGCACATACCCTCGTCATTTTTCTCCTGTATGCATTGGGTGTACAGTGCTGTCGCTGTAGTGTTGTCGTTGTCTGGGTACGAGCAAATCGGTGGGATGTTCTTCAAGTCACACTTGTAGCGCGGTAGGCACGGCTTGCAGTTGGTGTACACGGAAATCTGATAGTGGTCCTTGTACGTGATGTTTGTGGAAATCTGCGTCGTGTTGATCGTAATCGTCGCGACCTCGAGCGGCTGCAGGAGGATGCTACCGATGCCTTTGTCCATGCCCGAGAGCGCTTGGTAGTCCGATCCGTTGATCAAGCGAGGATGCGAGAGAGGAATTGGCGTGAGCCGCTGGAGGATCTCCGAGCCCGTTTTCAGGCAGCGGTAGATATCGTCCGAGCCGATCGAAGACGTTGTGCCGTTGGGGCATTTGAAAAGTTTTGGGCACGCGCACGTGTCGAGACGGAGTTCCTCATTCGTACCAGGCACAAACCCGACCATCGCCGGGGTCTCTTCTCCGAAATGTTCCACCACGTCGATCGCGTGGTTGAGGTCGTAGAGGAACGGGTCCACGTCTGTTCGTATCGACAGGATTTCGCTCACATGAGCCTGGTACTTGGTGGCGACCAAGGTTTTCAGTGCCGAGTAGGACGTCACGCTTGCTGAGTCTGCCCACGTCAACTGGAACTGCAGGCCAGCGCCACTGATCTGCTGACTCAAGTCGATGAACCCGCTCGCACTCTCAGCGGAGGTGAATCGGCACACTTGCTTGGATAGGTGGGCAGCTTTCCATCCGCACAGGTTCGGGTCGTAGATCGTCGGGTCTGCCACTGACGGTGTCGCTGTGCACTTCCAGAGCTGGAACACGCGCTGCACGATCTTCACCTGAGCCACGCAGTCGCAGTCATCGCGTCGGATCGCGAGCTCAACGTGGCGCCACTTGTGGTCTCGTGCGCATTTGAGGTCGTGCTGAATCGCGCGGTTTACCAGCACAACGCTGGAATCATCGTTGCCGTCAATCTCAGGACGATGAACTCGGTGGAAAATCGCCTTGAGGTCATCGTCAACGCCGTTGAAGCAATGCATGTCGTGCGCTGAGACGATGCGAATGTCGCCGTCAGCGATGTACTTTATGTAGTTCATGTACCGGAACGGATTCGCCTCGTTGATTGTGAGCCGGCGGCGCATCGCATCATTTGCAATGTATCCGAGGTACGGATTCACCGTCCCCGTGGGGCAAAAGTAGCCAGCAGGGCACACGGTCTGGTTCTTCTGCGACTCGGCCGTGCCTTCTCCGCAGAACTTTGTCGCTGGGCAAAGCTCGTTTAGTTGCCCTCGTGGCGACTGGATACTCAGATCTGGTGTTGTCCCGGGTCCGCACACGTAACCTCCAGGACAGTAGTGCGAGAACGCTTTCTCTGCGGTCGTCTCGAGGTCGCACACGTAGCCCTCTGGGCACGGTTGAGCCTGTGCGACGAATTCCGCAGAGGAGGCAGACGTCGCGGAGCAAAAGATATCCGCTTCACACGTTCCCGGGAACCACTGACCCTTGTGGAAGAAGCCCTGAGTGCAGTTGCGCGCAGCGTCATACATCTGCGCCACCTGCAAGTCGATCACGAGTGAACCGCGGCCGAAAATATTCGGAGGTGGGTATTGGTCCACGTCGCCGTAGCCCTGGTGCGGAACTCCAGACGCTAGCTCGTACATCGCGCCATGGAAATCCGTCAGCCGCTGGTAGAGAACCGAGCCGCGTGACTGGAAGTTCTCGTAGCATTTGCCGTCCCGAGACGGGAGGAAATGCGGCCCGCGTCCAAGTTCGTCAATCCACGGCTCGAGTAGCACGCCAAAAAAGTAGGCGTCGCCCTTGTCGAGACACTCGGCGATCGACAGGTTCTGAAGGAGTGGAACGAACACGTGCGGCAGGTCGTCGCTTGTGCATGGATGCGTGATCCCATCGATGGGACAGACCACGCCCGGCGCGCACTTGATGCACTCTTCGACGCCGCGAATCTCCCAGTTCTTGGACCAGGTACCCTGTGGACAGGCAAGGCAGGAGATCCCGTCAGCGTTTAGACTGCCGCGGTATGATCCAGGGCCGCACACGGTCGCCACTGCTGTACCGTCGTTCTCGCAGCTTGTCCCGGGTGGACACGGGATGCACGTCGTCGACTCGATCGTTGGCGCGTAGTACCCAGGGGCACAGCCAGCAGCAGAGACCGTGCCTTCCAAATTCGCAAATTTACCCACGTCGGTTGGAATAGGTGCTGCTGTGCCGCTTGGACAGATAAAACCAGGCGGACAGAGCCCAGAGCCCAAGGGTGACGACGAACCAAGCTCGCAGTAGAACCCTTCGGTGCAATTCTGCGCATACCTGTAGTCCCCAATACGAACTTCGTCAGCGGCCACACCTTTCAGACAGTAGGTGCCCGGCTTACACGGGTACGGACGCAGGCGCGTGTCGTTGTGGAATCCGTCGGATGTCGCGGTTCCTTCGAGGCAGTAGAATCCTTTTGGGCAGAGGCTGTTTGGGGACGACAAGCCACGTTTGCTGCACACATACCCTGCGGGACAGAGCACAGGGATCAAGCGGTTGAAGCCTGGACAGATGAACCCCACGGGGCACGTCGTGCAGTTTGCTTGTGCTACCATTGCATTGAATTAGCCAGGAGGACAGGAAATCGGCGCGAAGTGGCCGTCGTGAGGACAGTAAGTGCCTGCGGGACACGGGATCCGCGTGCCGAACGGACAGTAGAACCCGACCGCGCACTCACCGTACCCGAGCGGACTGACGCTGCCTTCCGGACAGTACATGCTCTCAAAGCACAGCTGCGGTGTCGAGTAATTCTTCATTGTCATATCGTTCCCGGCTGTGCCCGGATGGCAGTACGTTCCTTTCGGGCATGGCACGGGACGTCGAAGCGCGAAACTCGTGGACGAATAGTCAAAGTTCTCGTCCTGAACCTGGTAGTTGTCCGTGTCTGCGAGCCGCAAACACGAGTCATCCAGACAGAAACGTCCTCGGATCGGCGCAAACACCGCACCAGGGGCTAGTGGAAGCTTCCTCAGCTCCATCCAGAATCGGCTGGGAAAGCTGCTCACCTGGAGCCCGAAATCCGCAGTCTCGTTGTTCCAGCATCCGCTCCGCCGTGTGCCTATCGCTGCTTGCAAGAACTCCCGATTAGGGCGTCGACGCAACGTTACGGGGCCTTCACCCCCGGTAGTGGAGGCGACGAGAATGCCTGTGCGCGCCAACGGAGAGCACGTAATCGACGTTGTGGCCGTTCCTTCGAGACAAAAGTGACCCTCGGGGCAGGGTTGCTCGGCGTCTTCAATCCCAGTGACGTCGCAAATGAACCCCGCGGGACAAATGCGAGGAACATGCATGCCCGTGTGGGGGCAGTGGTAGCCCACAGGACACCTCAGACACGCTGGCATCACCATCTGAGGCTGGTACGTGCCCCGTGGACACAACGTGAAGTTGCGGTTCCCTTCGCCGGGACAGAACGAGCCGCGAGGACACTTTGCGCTTTTGCCAGCCAGTGCCTGTGGACAATAGTACCCAGTCGGACATGATCCGAGAAATTCAAACACCAGGTGGGAGCTCGTGAAGTCCTTGCCGTTGTTTGATATCTCGAAGAGCGCGTGTCGCCCAGCCTTGGTTCTGGTGTCTCGGCGAGGATCCTGGTACGCCATCGCGTCTTTCGCGGTGCAGAGCAAGAGCTGGGACGTCACGAACGTCGCCTGGAACAACTGAAGCCCCATTCGGCAAGTCAGCGAAGTCGAGTTGATGAAGTTGCTACCCTTCGCGAACACCGTCAGCTCGGGAATATCATAAGCGCTCTGCGGGTAGATCGCCGAGAGCGTCGCGCCCTGGTAGTAGAGGAAATTCACTCCGCTGAGTGTGAAGTCCTGTCGGTTGTTGGATACCTCGAGCGAGACCAGGCGACTCCAGTACTGCGGATAGTAGTACGCGTCTGGAAACAAGTACACGCTTCCCAGACTTGGGTCGGGGTTCGTGTTGCGGTGTTCGGGGAGCGATGCGGACTGCAACCCGCCGCTGTACGGCGACATGGGCGTCGTCACGCATTTCATTCTCGTAGGGCTGATGTACTCTCCAGGGGAGACCACAAAGCCGAATCGGCATGCGAGCAGAGACGAGTTCACAAACCCCGAGCCTTCAACAATCACGTTCGTGCCTGCAGCCGACGCAGGGCCAAACACAGGGTAAATGCGCCGAATGCCTTGCTCCACATAGTAGTAGAACGGGAACCCTGTGTCAATGTAGTCCTGGTCGTTCTGAGTCACCTCGAGGGCAAAGACGCCCTGCGTGTGCGGCGGGGCCATGCACACGATCTCGTCATAGCTGATCCACGTTGCAAAGACAACGACTTCCGCGAACCGGCAGCGTGTACGATCCGTTTTGCGGAACGGCCCGCCAGTGAGCGCAACCGAAAAGTTGCCAGTGACTGGACCGAGCGAGGGCGTCACGGTTTCGATCACGAGGTCTTTGTCGAACGAAAAGATCTTTCCGCTGTTCGTGAAACTCGCGTCTCGAAGAAGCCTGTAGTTGGAGACTTCGAGAAAGACGTCGCCTGCGTGGCGTCCCACCGGAGAGATGCACGTGAGATGTGTTGAGTTGAGAAACGTCACGGCTTGAACAATGTCGCTTTCTCCGAATTTGCAGCTCAGGCTCGACGTGTTGACGAAATTGATGCCGACAACTACGACTTCGGTTTCGCCCCTCAGCGGTCTGTGATTGGGGAAGATCGCCAACACATCGGGGGTGAGTGAGTAGCGGAACACGTTGCTGCTGATAGAGTAGTCCTGTCCGTTTGAAGACACTTCAAGAGCGACCTGCGAGCCAGTGAGCCCCGTGCCCTTTTGTAAGCGGTTCACTGATGTCACTGCCTCGCTTCCTGAGAGTATACTCCCGTCAATGTGGAGAAGCGGCACGTCGCCGAATCCAAACGGGAACGTGATCTGCCATCGGTATTCCCAGCCTTGGACAGCGAGTTGCTGGCTGACAGTGACACCGTCCAGGTTAGGGAGCAACGAGAGTTCGTGCTCGAGAGTTGCTTTGTCCACACTGACAGGAAGCTGCGGAGTTTGCGCAGGCTTGCAATAGTTTCCAACCGCCAACTCTGTGCAGACCTCGTCCATGCCAAGCACAAACGCGCCAGAGAGCGGCGTCAGGGTGGACGGGAACCTCACGATATCCACCATCAGACTTGCGGGCGACGCAGAGATTACCTGGACGGTCATCGTATTGGCAGACGCACTTACAATGTCGCTGAAGAGCACGAGCCATGTGAAGCCGACTCCAAGTTGCGACGCAATGCGCTCGACGACTACACTACCAGTGCCAGGAACGCTCGCGATCACTGTTTGCATCTCCAGCGCAGAAAACGTCGGCGAAGCAGACGTCGCAGTGGTTTTCCCGTTCCACGTGATCTGGAAAGAGATCTGAGGCTGCAGTAGCGCGCTGTAAATTGAGAGCCGCTGGATTTCGTTGTGAACTCCACTCTTGAGCTGCTGAATTGTCACTGACGGTGAATTTCCAGCGAGTTTCTTTGCAGCAATTGCCAGTAGTGACGGCGCTGTGGCAGTGGAACGTAACGACAGGAAGGCAATATCCAGTGTAACTTGGTTGTTGCCATTCAGCAGCGGCTGCTTCTTCACCTGGAGGTCTCCAATGTTTGGAATCGCTTCGAGGATCAGCTCAATGTCCTTTTCGCTGTAGCCAATATCGATAGGTGGGCTTGGGACTCCCGCAAAGCTGAGCTGAATCGTCCCACTTAGTCTTGGAGTCTCGAGTACAAGTAGAGACACTTGGATTTTTGCGTTTGAGCCTGTGAGCGTGGCAGAATCGTATATTGGCTTCAGTAGGTTGCCAGGCTGCGCAAGGTTGAATGGGAACGTGATCTTCCAGCTCATTCCACCACCAGTGTTACCAGGTCCAGAGCGAGTGACTCGCACTTCGCCAACTTGTGGAATCGATTTCATGAACTGCAGCGCGTACTTCATGTCGTCCGCCGAGACGTTCCAGGGCAGTGAAGGCGTGCGCACGCCTTCGTACTCAAGTGCAAAGCTTCCGCCAATCGTTTGCGACCCGCTCTGAAGTGTCTTCGACTCGATCTTTGCGCCAGCACCTGACAGAGTATTACTGTTTAGTGTCAGCTGCTCCACACTGCCCGTGTACTTGGAAAACGTTATCGAGATCACGACTCCACGTCCTGGAAGAGTACTGGAGGTCGTGACCTGTGGAATAGCAATACCACCTGGCAGAACTTCCGCAAGAGCTCGCTGTAGATCGGAAGCAGAAGCGCTGGGCGGGAACTGACTCGAGCTTTCCATTTGCGACGTGAAATACAGCACACCCTCCACTGTGTTCCCGTGTTGAACCTCGGTGACAACAACGTTGGGCTCCGATCCCCGGAGGGATGAACTGTCAAACCCTAACAGAGAGACATCTCCATCCGAAGGTGAGAACGTGATCAACCACGTCCTCCCGCCATTGAAATCCGCCGTGGAGGACGTCACTGTAACGTCATCAATCGTGCTCAGGTCTTCAAGTGCGGTCTCCACATCTGTCGCGCTTGCATCAAACGTCAGCGCAGACGTCCACTCGCCGTCATAACCGAGCCGGAAAGCACCTGCGAGGGGAGTCCCAGTACCTGCGACGATCTCAGCCACTGTTTGCTGCGCGCCACAACTCAAAAGCGGAAGGTTGCCTGCCCAATCCAGAAAGGTGATCGTCCATGGTCCGCCGTTCGCACCAATTGCATTGACACGACCAAAAACTGTGGGATCAAACGCTGATACCATAGCTGCGGGAGCAGCGTCAAACGCGATGAGAGCTGACGTTTTCCCCGACAGTGTGCACGCGAACCCGCCACTGCTTAGCGCAGTCGCAATTTGCTGCTGTTCAGATTTAGCACCGGGGAAATCCCGCTAACGCTCACCAAGCCCCTTCCATCGCTCAGGCTGGTTGTGATTGAGCTAATAGAGCGAAGTCGATCGGGAAATCCGTCCAAAGTGATGGTCCACTCGTACACTTTGTTGAGGAGCGGCCCACTTCTCGTAACTTTTGTGACTCCATTGGTGCCAACAACACTGGACAGCGCTTCTGCAAACTGCGTCTCCGAGGCATCGTACGCTATCG
>JAASFU010000261.1:0-31208 GCA_023333955.1 Globisporangium paroecandrum | reverse complement strand
TTAGTCTTTGTGGGTGCATCCACCTTTTCAAAAGCTTTCAATGCTTTCTCAATTCATTTGTTACGATTCGAAATGCATGCAAACACAGAGCAAGAGGAAATTAAAAGCATCACTCCGTCCACCAACAAAGCGAGTCCACATGTTCAAGCAGCAGTACCTACAGATTTGTATATATAGAGCGAACAGTGCCACGCTGGTCTCTTTGTTAATAGGGCTAACATCGACTGCATTCTGAGCAATGAGTAGTTAACATAAATCAATAAAATGGGCTTGGCGCAACCTTCGAGGAACCTACAGAAACATAACCTCTCTTTGGTTTGATATATATCAGGCTGTCATTACTCGCACCATACTGTAGTCCGATGGAGACCCTTGAGTAGCCAATAGGATTCATTGACTAAAATATAGTGCTAAAAATAATCCTCATTGGCTATAAATAGTAGCACGAAATCTGATTGGGCATTTGAAACCGACAACCGCGTGTGCAAATGAGATAGTTCGAATCAGGTTCATAATATCCCATGGAATACGACCCAAAAGTTGTTTTGTTACACTCGATAATGCGACAACTACCTTGTTAGGGGCTGGTCGCGTTTAAGGGTTAAATATTTACGTTGGTATAACTCGGCTAGCCACGGAACAGTGCGTAAAAAAAGAAAGGATCATTATGAGCTGAGAGGCAGCGACCTGACCTGCTTGCCAGTCTGTCTGCACTCGTTTGTACAAGTTCAGTGGGCAAGCCTTTCGCTGTGGCGAGTGCGTTAATACTTTCATAATTCTCAAATCGGCCAATCCGTGACCCTAGCAACCCGACCATTCTGACTCCAAAACAAGCAGCGCCAATCAGAATCCTAAAGCAATCGCGCATCGTCAAACACGATATTTTGTCGCACGATCAATTCGGGAACGTGGATGCTCCTGCATCCGATTAATACTCCACTATCCATTCACAATTCGCCAAAAAAGACCCCGCGATCACATTAAAGAAAAGTACATGGTGACCCTCGAGGAAACCAAGACCGCCACAATTGTGATGACGACCAAAAAGCAGGAGCCATGAGGCCAGGCAACCAGCAATCATTGCCGACCTCATCCCAATCAATTTCAAGCAAGTGCAAGTGGGTGGTCTGTCACAGCTGCTACAGTCGCGCGATTGCCCATTTCTGTGTGATCTCATTATCCTTCGCAGATTTGATTGGTCAAAAAGTAAAAAATAATGGGGGAAGGGTTGAAGTGTAGGCATCCGTGTGACGACGCTTTTTCCGCTCGCTGATTTGTTGAAAATGGTAAAATTTTTGATTTGATTGGCTAAGTGGGAGATCAAAACCTTGATTTCGAGGTTTTGAGCTAAGACTAGCTTTTTTCGGCGTCCACCACAGTGGACCGTTGATTTTTTATGAAAACCTCGGAAAGTGAGCGTCACAAAAACAAGGTTTTAACTGCGGGCGATACAAACAGTATCAAAATTGGCTGAAAAAATAAAGTGTCTGTTTGGATTATGTAGAAACTTTTTCGCGCCCAGTTCTGGTATGGAGAAGACCCAATGCGTTCGCTCTTCGTCCACTGATTCGTCCGCTTGTCCACTTACAAACACCAAGTGTGAAAAGGGAGAGCTCTTTTTGGTGTTTTTCATTGCGATCTAGCATAACCCGCGTCATATCATAATCGGACGCACGCGAGGAGCTCCATTTCACTGCTCCCTCGATGGACTGGATCGATGTGGCCAAGGACCTGAACGCGGGCACCGTGGGCGGCGTAGCCGGCATCATCGCGGGCCACCCGCTGGACACCGTCAAGGTGCGGCTGCAGACCGCCGACACGCTACGCAGCCCGTCCGTGTGGCAGACGCTGCGCCACATCACGGCCACCGAGGGTCCGCGCGGCCTCTTCAAGGGGCTACTCTCGCCGATTCTCTCAAACGCGCCGATCAACGCGGTCGTGTTCGGCGTGCAGGGCGCCGCGGCGCGCGCCATCAAGGACGCCACGAACTGCGAGAAACTCTCGCCGACCCAGAACCTGATCACCGGCGCCGCCGCGGGGCTCGTGCAGACCGTGTTCGCTGCCCCCTCGGAGCACGTGAAGATCCAGCTCCAGGCGAACCAGAGCAACGCCAAGCTGAGCACGATCGAGTGCGGCAAGATGCTCTACCGGTCGCACGGCATGAAGGGACTCTTCCGCGGCTGGGAGGTGTGTCTGCTGCGCGACATGCCGGCGTTCGGACTCTACTTTTTCACGTACGAGGTGTCCAAGAAAGTGCTGACCGACGGCGACCCGGAGAAGGAGACGGACCTGCACTTGCTGCTCTCGGGCGGCATCGCCGGGTCCGCGTCGTGGCTTGTTTGTCAGCCACTCGACGTCGTCAAGTCTTGCGTGCAGAGCCAGGGATTCGTGAACGAGCGCACCGCGTGGCAGCTGACAAGAGACCACTATAAGGCGGAAGGCGCGCACTATTTTTTGAAAGGATTTGGCGCCACGATGCTGCGCGCCTTCCCCGTGAGCGCCGTGACGTTTTTGGTGTACGAGAAGACGATGCAGTTCATGTCGTAGAGGCATCGTAGCACGACAGACAGACGGACAGACAGCAACCAGCAAACACACACATAGAGGTAGTACAGGGAGAAGAGGAAAGAGATCGATCGTGTAGAGAACTAAAGTATGGGAGTTTAGAAACGGCGGAACCGAGAACACAATGAACAATGCAAATATGTATACGAACTATCTCAACAGCTCCACTCCAACCACGAGAAGCTACAGACTGATGGGCTGACTGTGTGTACCTAGGGCTCGTCAGCCGTAGCCGCCGCGTCACCGAACTTCACATCGCTCTCGGGCACGCGGCTCAGTCCTTGGCTTCAAGCGGCTGCTCGCACATCGGACACGTGGGATCGGTCTCCAGGTGCGCGCTCAGGTGCGAGAAGAGCGCGGGGAACGCGCACTTGGGGCACTGGCTCCAGTCGTCCTTCACCATGTGATAGCCCTACACGTTGCGTCAAATGACAGCCAACCATTTTTCACAATGACATCAGAATAACTACATAGCAGGCAACAAAGTTCAAAGGAACGAAAATCAATTTCGAGAAACTCACCGTGACGACACAGTAGGGGATCCAGTTCTTGCATTTCGGGCAGTCCAAGTCGGATTCCGGTAGCTCGTTCGCGCAAAACGGGCAGGGTGTCGTCGGGTCCGGCGCTTGGTCCTTGTTGGGGCGGCGCACGATCGCCTCGATCTTGCGCTTAATCTCCTTGTCGATGTTGTTGCGGTACTCGGGTCGCATGAGCGTCGTCGCGTAGTCGTAACTGTAGGCGCGCAGCCCCGCACGCTGGCACTCGATCACCGCTGAGATCAAGATGTTGGAGACGTGCGTAGGGAACTTGGAAATGTGCTTCGCCACACGGACAAGCATGCGCGCCGCCACCAGGTGGTCGCCGCGCTTCACGAGCTTCTTCACTAGCACGTAGCTGTGCAGCAGCATGAGCGAGTTGCGCAGGTCCTGGCCCACGTGGATCTTGTGTGCCTCCAGCTGTTGGTGGGTCTCCACGAGCACATCGTGCGCCATCTTGTAGTTGCCGAGCTCCTGCTCCTGGCGGGAGATGATGATCGCAGTCTTCGCAGCCTGCGCGTAGTTGCCTAGCGCCATGTACAGCCGGAAGATGAAGTTCGGGTCCTTCGGGATGCCGTCGTTCTCACCCATGAGGTAGTCGATCAGTGTGTGCGTGAGCATGTTGTTGCGCGCCTTGCCGACCACGTCGATCGCCTTGGTGAGCTCCGAGTCACCGCACTGGAGGAACAATCGCAGCGCCTTGTTGTAGTTCCCGCAGATCTGGTAAAACTCGGCCGCGCGTGCTGGCGCGTGGCTCTGCTCGTAGTGCTGCGCGACCTTTGCAGAGCGCTCAATGGAGATGCTCTCGCCGAGCAAGTGCACGAACGCGTCCACTTCGTTGTGCGAGAGCGCGAGTTGGAACGTGTCGTCCTCCTTGTTGGCCATGAGCAGGAACTCGATCGCGCACTTGAAGTTGCCGGACTCGGAGCAGTACTTGGCGACAGCGAGAGCCCCCTCGGAGGATTTCGTGTCGCGCACAATCGAAAACGCCTTCTCGGGGTTGTGCAGGTTCTCCAACTGAATGCGCACGACATTGTCCATGTCGCACGCGGCTTCGTACGCGTCCGACGCGGCGCTAAAGTCACCCGCAGCCTCCTTGGCGCGTCCGTACTGCGCGTGGGTCTTTGGCGTTTTCACCTTCACCATGAGTGGTGCGGCCTTCACCAGGTTCTTCATCTGGATGTAGATCAGTGCGGCCTTTTCGTACAAGTGTCCCTTTTCGTAGAGTACAGCGGCGTCTCCGGCTTGCTTCATGGCTTCGAGGATCGCCGCGCACTCGCGACAGACCGTGACGTCCCCGATCTCCGACACGAGCTTCATGCCGCGACGCAAGTCGCCTAGACAGAACATGCACCGCGCGATGCCCGCGAAGCTCTGCTTGCGCAGCTTCTCGCTGCAGGCCACGGGTTTGCCCTGCTCGTCCGTGACGTTGGTCGCGTGCTCGTACATCTTGAGCGCGCCTTCAAACTCTTCGCGGAACTCGAGTTGCGTGGCGTACGACACGCTGAGCTCCGGCACCAGGTCGATCGCGAGCGAGTCCGCGAGCTTGAGAGCCTGGTCCCACTGGAGCAGGTTCTTCTGCATGTGTAGCGCGGCCATCGGGCCGCTCGAGCTCAAGAACAGGCGCCGCGCCTCGCTGTACTCGCCAAAGAGCATGAACACGTGGCCGGCGAACAGGTTCTTCTCTTCGATGCTCTCAATCTTGTTGAGACCCAGCACCATGCCCGAGTCCCCCAGCTGACGGTACGCGCGCTTGGCGATCGAGATGTCGAGCGTGTGCATTGCGCGATCGGCGAGCGCGAGCCAGTAGTCACGCGCGTCGATCGTGAGCGCGAGCTGCCAGGCCGCTTCCATGCGCAACAGGCTTAAGTTCTGGCGGAAGATGCTCTTCTCAACCTCGCCGGTAGGCACGGCTCTCGAGGACTTCTGCAGCTGGTCGTGCGTGTTGGACGTGATGCTTGCCCGACGCATGCTGGCAGGTCACGACGCCGTCGCAGATCAGGATCGGCGACAGGTTCGAGGCGAATCGCGTGTTCTGCGGCGAGATGATGAAGTCGCCGTTGTTGTGGATCTCCATGAACCCGAGTTGCGTCACCTCTGGCCCGTTCACCGTGATGTGCGTGTACTGGAAGAGACTGGACTCGGACGTCTGCAACGCGATGAAGACACCTGGGTCCTGAGTGTCCCAGAGCAAGCTGGTCGTCGTGCTTGGGATACTGGGAATGTAGATCGCCTCGCGCGTGGGGCCGTTCAGAATGTACCCGCGCCGACGCGAGTCGAGGAAGAGCACTCGCGTACCATCGCGATTCGGCGCGATCTGTCCGATGTCCACGCCGTCATCATGGCGGTACGAACACCCTTCAAGGAATTTCCACTCAGCCAAATAGAAAATGTGGATCGCTCCGGTGCCGTTCGACGTCCAGTAAACGAAAAAGTCTTTCGTGATCGCGATCGAGCTGATCTCGTTGTTGCGCTCGTCGCGGCCGCCGCTGGAGCTCGAGAAGACCTTGCCCTGCTCTTCCTGGAGGTCGACGTTCGAGCCGGCGCCTGGCTCGATCAGGTGTAGACTTGCCTTGCCGTCGCAGAGCACGCCGGCGTAGTCGCGGTTAAGCTTGACCGAAGTCACGCGGCCCAGGTACTGTTGTTCGTTCACGAGCGAGTCGTTTGCCGTGCCGTCGCACCGGTAGTACCACACGCGGTTGTTCGTGCCCACGGCGACGTGGCGAGGGCCGATGGCCACGAAGGACGGCTCAATCGAGACCGCGATGTGAATCGGCGGGTCCCGCCCGAGCACATCGACCACGCTGAGCTCTCGTAGCGAGCTCAGGTACGCCACGTAGGTGTTATAATGGTCGTAGATCATGGGCATGCGCGCGAGAAAGTTCTGGATAATGCCACCCTGTGTTGCCACCGTGAGGATCTGCCCGTCGGACGTGAAGTTCATGAGGTTGGACTCATTCTCCTCGGCGTCCGTGAGCTTGATCGTGTCCCCGGGCACCTCCTTGTAGTCGTCCATGTCGACGATCTTGATGCCGTTGTCCCCGCTGATCGCCGTCCTGTTGAGTTGCGGCGAGTACGCGGCCGCGAAGATCCGGTCTGAGAAGAAGCGGCTCGAAAAGAGCTCCTCACCGACCTCCTATGCTCTCAGCCAGTCATTTGGGTTAATGCTGAGATACTTGAGTAGGAAAGCATGCATGCTTTACATGCAGACGTACATCAATTTTGGTGGAGATACCGATGAAGTAGCCCTCGGAGAACGCGATCATGACGTTCCTGTCGTTGAACCATTCGAAGAACACGATCGAGCCGTAGTGCTGTCGATACGAAAACACAGGAATATGATGAGCTCCCATCAAACATTGTGATGACGCCACAGTATATCCACACGTAGCTCCTCGTTTTCTTCTTTGCTGGATTGCTAAGAAGTAAGTGAACAGCCACGTACCGCCTGGAAAGTGAGCTCGATCGGGTTGCCCGGGTCCTGTAGATTGAGCAGAATGATGGACTTGGAGATGCTGATCGCGATGAGCTGCTCCGCGGCCTTCATCGAGTCGCCGCGCTTGCGACCAAACTTGATATCCACAGGCTTCCAACACATCAATATATCGCCACACCACATCACAGAGTTAGTCTCATGAAATTCACGCCCCAGCAAACGAAAACAGGAGCCCTACCGTGAGGCTAAGCTCGCGCTGCTCGGTCGTGTCACCTTTCTGGTTGCTCACAGTGACCATGCGGTCCTCCGAGCCCAACACGAGCTGGTCTCTCAGGTTCCACGCGCCACACGTGATCTTGCGCGAGTGTTTACCCAGAACCGGCACGACCTTGCGCGTTGCCTTGCTGTAGAGCACCAGGTTGCCCTTCTGCGTGCCGATGGCGAGCTGCGCGCCAGTGGCGGACCACTTGATGAACGTCGGGTCCTTAAGGTTTGCGTCCAGGTTCTGCGTCTGGCGGGTGCCCAAGTCCCAGAGCGGCACGACGTTGCTGCCCTGCTGCAGGATCGCCAGCGTCGCGCCGTCGGGGTCCCACTCGAGGCCCAGGACGGGGGCCGTCATGTCCAGACCGATCTCGTCGTACTGTTCGCCCTGGCGGTCGAAGATGTGCACGAGCCCATTACGGCCGGCGGTGGCCAGGAAGCCGCCGTTCGGGTGCCAGCCAAAGACCACGGGGCCCTGTCCGTGGTACTTGGACGAGAGCTTGAAGAGCTTCTTCATTGTGGTCTGCTTTGCTGTTGCCTGGTTCGCGTACGCTCTCTATGCGGAGATGGGGCTTCTGTGACTGAACGAGCTTTAGGCTTGAGACTTTAGTGCTGGTGGCGTGTGGTTGACGGACGCGAACCGTCACAGTATAGTGCCTCTTCATGATACCGAAAAGATATAGAAAACCGAACTCTATGGATAGCGGTTAATATCTGAGTTGCATCAGGATCGTCGTATCGTACCTAGGCTAGTTTCTCAACAGGGCGTGGTCTCTAATCGTTGGCTTTCTTGGCCATCGCGACCTCCAGGAGGCGACAGTCGATGACGATTTCCGGCTCCAGCGCTGCGCCGTGACGGGCCAGCTCAGCGTCCACAAAGCTCCCAGACGCGAAAGATCCTGTGATCAATGGCGGAATATCACAATGGAGAAATAATGAGATGACATCCTTTCAACGTGCCCTTTGCCAACAGTTTGTGAGAAAAAGGGCGAGGTGAGAGATCGGATTTACGTACCTGGCCAGAAGTTGCTCGACGTGATGTTCGGGGTGAGGACCTCAAACGCCTTGTAGGCCTCCGCAACCTGCACAATTTCGCATGATTGATTGATTGGGAGACTCAATCAGAAACTTTCAGCAACAGTAGACCCAGAGCCACAGAGATTAAACTTCGCGTACCAGCTCCGAGCAAAAAAAGTCTCGAGCGGAAGAGCCCTCGCTGGCTGCGGTGCGGAGCAACTTGCCCACACTGAGGCCATACGGACTGCCTTCCACCTACATACAAGCACACCATATTCGTAGCAACACCAGTTAGCCCTTGACATAGAATTCCTAATCTTAACGTCTACTTTCTCACCTCGAGCGCGAATCGGCGCAGCAAGTCAAAGCGCGCGGATGACGTGATGAGCGGCGTGCTGAGCTTACGCAGCGCAATGTACTTGATGTGGAACGCCGAGTACGCGACGAGGCGTGAGGTCTGCAGATCAAGAAGACCGGATTAACGACAAACACAAAACAAGTCTCTCAACAAATAAAAGCTCTGTACTCACAAGTGGAAACGCGGAGACGCCCTCGCCCGTCGCCTCTAAGAGGTGGAAGGACGTCGGGTTCTGGCCAGGAACGACGACTCCGACGTGGTCCCATTCAGAACCAGTCATCTAATAGCAAATAAATGCGTATGAAACACAATGAGAAAGAAGGCTAAATAGAACCAACTTACCCTCAGGCGCTACGTACTGATCGCTGGATCTCGCTCACTGGTCCGCAGCTTCGGAAGAGAATCAAATCCCCTGGCGCGACGTAATAGTTAAGCACGCGCAGGTGCAGGACGTCGCGACGCGTGAAACTCAGCGCTTCGTGGTCGACAAACGTAGTAGACAAGGCTATTGGGTGTCCATCCATAAACAAGACAGAAATGTCGTTAAGAACGCTTTGTCTGAACCAATTTGCACAGAGTAAACCACCAAAGAATATTCGAGGCGCTACGTACCTCCTAGGAACGAGAGCAACGGGACCGAAGAGTAGAGATCGTCGACCATCAGGAGGCTCTTGAGGTAGTCGTTGAGCGACAGCTGACGCTCAAGAAGGAACGCGTCGTCCAGTGTTCGAACCCTTGAAGCACACAGCACATCGGTGTGAATTACAATAGTATATATCAACATGCAATGGAACTGTTTCAGCCGATGACAAAGTCGACACTTACCATTTCGTGGGCGGAAGCTCAGGAAGCAGAGTGCCTGGAGCGAGTTCTGCTATTCGCAGGTGCAGCTGCGCGAAATCCTGATACCGTCGTGTCACTTGCCAGTTCATCTCGCTGTGACGAACGTCAATAGTATACACCTGATCAAACAAAGAGCGAAGGGCGATCTCCGTCAAGTCTCGGGGGAAAGTATTGGCAAGACAAAGGGGAATTCTTACTGCGTAGGGACGCTCGATCATCGGGTGCACGATCTTCTTCTTGAAAATGATGGCTTGAAGATAAATAGGAGCCTTGGAAAATTCCGCCAGCCGGAGGCATAAGCACGAGGCCACAGTGGTCGAGAATGTTGCTGCGGTCGTTGGCTGCAAGAAACGGGTAGGTGGTCGTGAAAAAATGAAGAAGAGGATACACAACTTTGTTAGAAACCACCAATTTGCACAGACCACTGTCACCAATTAAACTCACCAGCTGGGCGTCGATCGCTTCCAGTAGACTCTGTTCTTCTTCAATTGTAGAGATGGAATGCACGCTTCTCCATCCACAGCTGCAGCCACTTTCGGCGCCGCAGCGAGCGCAGATCTTGAGCTGAAGGACGCAGTGGCGCTCTGTGGCGTTGGCTTTCTGCTTGAGCTTCACCACCGAGCACCGTGTGTCATCTTTGAACTGCACCAAGATTTTCTGCTCTGTGCTCGAGCCATTTTCATGGTTGAGCATCGTGACGCTGATACTGAAGCCATTGAATCCGCGAGGAGCAACGACTGTCAGCACCAGCGTATCCTCGCACACCGTGCTGCAGGACGACTCGCCATCCGAGTCGGTGGCGCTACATGTAAGTTGCGCATCTTTGTCACTCTTGTATCGAGCGCACTCGATCAGGATCTGCTTGAGCACTCCCAGCGGTAGCTGCACTAGCAGATGGAAGTTGGCAGCGCGGATCTTCAACTTGACCCTAACCCATCAACAAGCACCAAGAGAAGAATGAGTCAAGATGCGAGTCCACATATATAAGAGCTCCAGCATACTACGCGTGTCATACTTCTTGTCTGTGAGCAGCGTCGTCGGCGCATCAATCTCGACCACAAGCGCGCGCTTGTGGATGTCCTGGATACGAGCAGATCGAGCCAGAAAGCACCGGCATTCGTATGGTTAGCACAGATGAATAAGAGTGGAAACAGAGATACACACACCACAGCGCATAGACGCACTTCCAGCGCATAAGCACTTGCGCGCGACGCGCTCCCCGCTGGCGGTGCGAGCGGCCCGCCGAAGCACGCGCACGCGAGCGCGGAGTTGCCCATCGCTTCTGTTTGTGTAGCTGCTGGTTATTCTTGTTCTGGTCTGACTGCTTCAAAGATCAACATCAACGAGCAGCGTGAAACGCCATCTCCACTTAAGTACGGGTTTTATCAGCCAATCAGAAGCGCCGCTGCGCGATCTTTTCTCTGTGATAGTGACTGAATGGATGGATCAAATGAATTGGGCGGACCAATTGATAGAGTTCGGGTCTAATTGTTTGTTTGGGGTTTGTCAAAGCTTCCGAGTTCATCCATGTTGATGCATATTGTTGTTTGTCGGTTGGCTGGCTGGTTGGTTGGCATGAGTGAATATGCATTTGAAGATCAGATGGAATGCAGGTTCATCACTTCCACTGCGCGCGAGTGCTCTTCGCGGGCCGCAAGAATGAAGCAGAGGCGAATGAAGTGGTGGAGATCCTGACTGTGCTTCTCCGCGGTGCACCAGAGCCTTTGCCCGCAGGTGCTGAGTTGGTAGCTGATGGACCAAAATCTAAGGATGAGCGTGTGCGTCGAGCGGGCTGGGAGTTGTCGCTCGTGGGCATCTGCATGCGAGCACTGGTGTCCATTTTCTTGCTGTAGAGCAAATCGCTTGTTTCCATCTCTTTCTTGCGCATCCGCGGTGGAGCGGTGTGTGGGCGAACGATCCCAGCTAAGCTGGAAGGATCCGAAGTCTCTGCGAAGCTGCGACAGATGGAATTTCCAAGACCCTGAGGGGCGATTCCAATTCCCGACGATCCTTTTAACCCACCAGACGTTGGAGGTGGAAAGTCCGCACTGAAGAGGACTCGACCGGTGGTAGAGGTGGGATTTGAGCCTGAAGACTTGGGAGCACGACCCGTGAGAGGCTTCTGACTTGGATTCATACTGTCGATTGGTCTCTTGCTCTGCTGCATCCTCGCAGACTTGGACGCTCGCGTTTCGGCGCCTCCGACAACAGATGCTGTGAGAGTTTTCGTGAAGATCGGGTTCATGTTTGCACCAGCAGGCAGCGAGGTCTTCGTCCCTGGCGCAGAGAAAGATGGCGTTCGCGTCACAGTTGGGCGAGACAACGATTTGCGTTGCCTCGAGTTGATGGATGCGAGCGTCTCCTGGAGATATCTCGGCTGTTGGTGCCTCGCTAACCCTCCTGGATACTCATATGTGACTTCGAGCTCATCACGATCGCTGGACGAGGTTGGTGACTGGGGTATTTGTGCTTCCGGCTTGATTTCTTTCTTCCTGGGCATCGAAAACGGCTGGAGGCGAGTGTTACCACTACTCCTCTGCATTGAAGCGTTCTCCAGCTCAGAATCGGGCGATGCGTTCTCTTGCTGGTGGTGCACAATCAAGTTGGAGCGCGTATTCGCACCAGAGTGGAAATCGGTCGAAGGGTTGGCTGCGCCATTCGAGACGAGTCGGTCTCGCGCTGAGCTCTGCACGGGTCCTTTTGCGCTCTGATTTTTGTTGTAGGAAAACATTGACTGGGTTAGAAACAAACTGATGTTTCATGCTTGGGAAGGTTTCAACTGAAACACTCACTTGGAGGTGGTCTTGATCCGATGACGCAGTCGCAGCAGGTGGTCGATTGCTGGGGTTCAGAATATCCACCCAGCCGTTGTCCTAAACCAAACAGAAGAGAATTGCATGACGCTTCGCACATGCGCAAACATGAATCTACAATGCGAACCAAATATCCAGAACGTGCAGGGAGCATGTTGCTGTAGGAGTTGTTTGGCGGGCGCTCTGGCTTCGCAACCAATGACGGATAGAGCTTTTTCTGCAAGACAAATCGATCACAAACCATCCATTAGGCTCATCATCTAAGGGAACAAGACAAAGTAAAATCCTCTTGGACGTACCAGTTGCACGCTTTGGTCGATCCAACTCAATCGTCGATGAGCGCGAGTCGATTGCTTTTTCTTCAGGTGCTCAGAGCTGCTCGTCACCGTGGTGTTTGGCTTCGCTGTCGCGTTCAGATACGTGTGCATGAGCACGATCTCATCGGTCTGCCGATCCGCGGTGGACGGATTCCACTCGTACATTTGCTGCTCTGTTGCGTGACTTGGGTACGTCTTCTGCAGCTGGGTCTCCAACGCGCAGAGTTGCTCAGCATACGACTCGTCCAATTTGATGTCACTGCGCTTCGTGGTCATGAAGTCGTACGCCTTGTCAACGCCCCAGCAATACTTGACCGTGAGGTAGCCGATCATGAGACTCGGATTTCGATTTAGTCCGTCAAGCGAGTGCACAAGCACACTCTCGGTCTTCTCCAACGACCTGTCGATCAGCTGCACGACGTTCATGAACTCCCGATTCTTCAAGTCGAAAAGGAGTCTTCTGAGCGCTTCGTCGAGGTCGCACGCAGTGTAGGACAGTCCGAGCGATTGCTGAAACAGGTTTGGCACCTGACGCGGCACGCAATTGATGATGTGGACGATGCCATTAAGCTGGAGAAACTCGGCGTCTTGCGCGGCGTCCACGTCGCCCATGAAGAGTCCATCCTTGATTTTTGACGACATCCTTGAGCCTGAGAGCCTGGGGTGAAGTGCAGTCCAACGACGTCAAGCAACCTTAGTTTCGAGAAGGTCGAGCTCTGGTTTGCTTCATGGATTGGTCGGCGAGTGAGGTAGCAAAAGAGAATGTCCGGATCAGAATTGCCATCGAGCTCTGCCAGTCAATGCATGCAGTCAGTAACGGATATAAAAAAGACTCGGTACACAGTTCCATTTTGGATACAACAAGCCTCAGCTCTCCCTGTATTTTTAGTCTCGTGAACCCTCTATAGGAATGAGGATAAGAGCTTGAACTTCTCCTCGGAGAGCTGGTCTCGCTGGACCTGGAAGCGCACCTTAACTATTTCAGCAAACCCTTCTCTTGCCTGGTAAAAAAAATGCAACAAAAAGAGAGACGCCATCAGTATCAGTATCTTCAATAAGATATGCAACATCAAACACAAAAAACCACAAGAGAAATCGAGAAATATTCTTACTTGCGGAGGCACGAGGTTCTTGTAGAACGTGTGGATAGCGATATCCGGGATCTTTTTGTGTTCCGTGAGCGATCGGAACGTGTTCAGATGCATCGACAGCGGCTTGTCGATATCCATTTCGAAGCAGCGGATGGGATGGTTCTGCAAGTTTCATAACAGCAATGACTGAGTTGTTAGCATTCTCATGACTATGATAGTACCAAGAGTTGTTGTCACGAACAACGATGCGCACCTGTTGCTTGGCGATCGTGATCCACTCACCACGCGAACGCGGGTCGCGGTTCGTGCTGTCGACAACCACGCTCTTTTTCTCCGCGAGTGCTTCCAAGCACGCCTTCTTGCAATTCGCCAAGGTCTTGAGCTCGTCCTGGCTGATGATCGCATAGGTGCCAAAGTGCGTCTTGGAGAAAAATGACTTGCCCGACGCAGGTGGCCCGACCAGAATCACGATTTCTTGCGTTGTCTTTGCCAGTTCAGCTGAAGGTGGCGCTAGAAACGTACCAGACGACGTAGAGCATAGCGGTCGTGGATCAAATCCAATTTCCCACATGTCTGCATACGTGTGGATCCGCTGCGTCGACTTGAGAAAAAGCGCTTCCGGAGTGAGAAACTTGATCCCGATGTTTACAGCAAACTTGTAATCCGTGGCCGCGAAATCCTTCGAGCGTCCCGTTGTCTTCGGGCGTCCTGCCGCGTCTCCACAATAAAAGCTCGCGTTCATATCCACGTGGCTCGTGTCGATTTTGAGGATCTTGAGCATTTCCTGCCACCCACCGAGGCGCGGCTTCCGCATCAAATCGCTCTTGGTCGCCAAAATGGCGAGCACCGGCAGGTTCAACTTCGTAATGATGGCTTGGACTTTTTCCTGTAATATGAAGTCAGTTAATTATCAGAGATCAATTGTTGAAATGCCAACATGCTGAAGCGCAAATCTCAAGTCTCAAGTGCATGCACCAACCTGAATCTCCTTTGCCGTCACGTTCCCCTTTGCAATCCCGTTCTGATTCGAAAAGAGCACGATCTCGTACCCGGTTCTGACCAGCACCTCCAACTTGGCGCGAACAAGCACCGGGTGGAGCCACTTCCAGTCGTTCACGTCGGTCGCAAAGCGCTTGCCGCTTTTTGTTTCGATCCACGTTCCGTCCATGTCAAAGCCCGCGATCTTGACTTTCTTTGTCGTGGTTGCTGCCTCTTGTTGCTTCTTCGAGCGAGCATCGAGGATCAGAAGCGACTCTTGGTTCACATCACGCCATGGCATAAAGTTTGGTTGCGGGATGACGTCTGACACCACGACAGCACCGGTAGATAACGGTGTTGTCACACTTGACTCGATCTTGCGCTTCTTACTGCTTTCAACACCACCCAAATCGCCTCTCCTCATCTCGGAAGCTTGCTTTCCCTCGGCATGCGGATTACTCTCGTCGTCCTGCTTTATCAGCGCAAGCACAGCGCGCGTCTGCTCGTACGCGTGTGTCGCGAGCCGTTGCTGCTGGGCAACGCAGTCCCTCACCCACTGCGAGCGCACGACAAGAGCATTACCAGCACCTCCGCCCGCAGCGCCTGCACCTCTCTGCAGCAAGCGCGCGATCATCTGAACAGTGCGCGACTGGAGCTCTTGGATTTGCTGGTGCAACACGACAATCACTCTCGCGGCACTGTCTGCATCCTGGTCTTCCGCTGAGGTCAGCAAGCGGCCGCCGTTGGCCGTGACCAGCTCCTTGAACTTCTCGAGCTCTGCCGCCGCCTGCTCCTGCTGCTGCGTGGTGTCGTTACCACTCACTGCTGCTGCTGGCGAGTCGGACGATGGGAACAGGAACGCGTCCCTCTCAAACAGCTGCTCCTGCGGGGAGCGCCGCTTGCGCACGACGAAGGCGTCCATTGTCAACCCGCTTGCACGTTGCTATCTGTGAAGTGAACGAAATGAAGTAAACGAAACCAACACAGAGAAGAATGCGCGCGAAGGGATTTCATACTTACGCAAAGTGCAACTTTTCAAAGTTGGCTACCGACAGTGTTTCTCCCGTTTGACCAGCATTTTGATTGCCAGCTGTTTGCGAGCACCCATCTGTCAACGATTCAGCAGGAGCGCCACCTCTACCAGATACAAAATACGCGCGTGGAAGTACATGTGGACATGCGTCCTTGGGGGTTGATGGTCCGCCCATCAGGCTGGTCATAGAGAAGCCGGTTCTTTTACATTGGCGTCGTCCTCTGCGTGGCACTTCCTCGTTCTCGTGCTGCAAATACCGACAGATAGGTGTACGCGGCGCCGCTTCTACGCCAGCTGGCTGGTCAGTCCATTTTGCGCAGAGGAAAGAAGGCAAGGTGTCCGTCCGGGCGTCAGTCAAAAACTGGCGCCTGCTCCACAGTCTCTACGTGTATACGTTTGTACGTGTGGGTGGGTGGGTGTGAGAGAGAGTTTCTATATGCTGCAGCTCTAATCAGAGCCGTCCGTCAATTAGCCCCAGTCAAGCAATCAACCAAACGAACAAACCGTCGGGAAGCGGTGTCGTGTCCCTGCATTCAAGTATTCCCACACGCTCGCCTGGCATTCGCAAGGCGCATTGGCGAGCGAGCCGACCGCTGGGCATCCTGTGCGTGTGTGAAGAGCAGTCACGTTGGCGTCGGCAGGGTCGAGCTCAAGGAGCGCGCCGCCGCTGGGCCGCGCTGGGCGGCCGCGGTCGCCTGCGCGCGGCTTCGGCGAGACGTTCATCCCCACAGGCCGCTGGCTACTCGACTCGGCGTGCGGCATCTGCGGCAAGCACTTCAACTACCTGCGCGGCCGCCACCACTGTCGCCACTGCGGCGTGTCGGTGTGCGCCAAGCATTCGAAGAACAAGGCGGTGGTGCCGTCGTCGCTCTCCACGCACAGACAGCGCGTGTGCGACTCGTGCTTTCCGGAATGCCAGCGTGGCGTCACAAGAAGAAGACGGAAGACTGTCGGCGCGCGCACCATCAGTCTACGCTACGAGACTGACAGCTCCGGTACGACCATCACGAACTCGACGAGATCCCAATTTACCGATTATGAAAGCATAGCGACAACAACGACAAGGACCACGCGGACAACGAGAAGTAACCCAGCATCAATCGTGTATGCTCCACCACCACGCCCACCGAATCGAAAGATTATTTCCATCAAGTCGCAGCAACAACCACTGCAGCCCGTACAGCAGCAGCAACAACAACAGCCACAGCAGCAGCAGCAAACTCCCAAGAGTCCGCACCAGCCACCTTTGACGTACAACTACGCATCATCGATAGAGAACGATGAAATTGAAACAGGTTATCAACATCGACAGCAACAAGAGAAGCGCGTCCAACGACAGCCGTGGCCACGACCGTCACGACGACGCGCGTCCACCTCAGAGACCAAACCGAAGGCGCTGCAGCGGTACGTAGATGCGAGGTCGAGCTCAGGCTCCAGCTCCATTTCGAGTATCGACGACCACAGCGCGAGTAGCGAAAGTGACAGCGACAGCGATAGTGACAGCGAAGAGCTCATCGCCAAGTACTTGCGACGAGGCGCGCCAATCAAGACGTTGAACAGCAGCGGCGGTCCATCCAAGTCCGTGGGGCTGCACCGCACCGATACGCCGCCGCTAGAGGCGATCAAGGAGAAGCACTCGCTGGAGAACCCCACTCAGGTGGACGCGATTACAAAGACGCTATTACAGACGCCGCCGTTACCGATTCGCAAGCTTCAAAATAGAACGCTGAGCTCGGCGTCGGCCGGCACAGTCTCAGTCACAGATAGCGAAGAAGCCGAGGAGCGGAGGAGAAACAGCGACAATGCGAGCGAATACAGCGCGTTTAGCGATTGCGACGAAGGAGGCCCAGTGGAAGAAGAAGACGAGGAAGAGGTGCTGCTGAGCGAACCATCGACTCCACCATTGACTCCACCATCACTGCCCCCACGCGTTTTCAAGGCCGTGACAGAACCGACAACTCCACCACCACGTGCTTTCAAATTTGTGAAAGAGCCCACAACCCCGCCACCGCGAGCTTTCAAAGCTGTTCAGGAGCCTATTACTCCGCCGCCACGTGCTTACAAGGCTGTCAAAGAGCCCACAACTCCGCCACCACGCGCGTTCAAGGTTACTAGTATTGCGCCAGCGCTTCCGGCTACTCCGACAGTAAAGAAGGACGAGCTCCCAGTGAAGTCCACGCTTGCTGCGATCCCAGAGAAGACCCAGGGCGATAACACCAAACTTCAGCCATTGAAGCCAGCAGTGTACCAGATCACCGAGCAGGACCGTCTTGTAATGCGAGAGATCGCGGCGCTCGAATTGGAGATTCAGAAATACCAGAGCGAACTTCCGCAGCTTCTGGAAACGCTGCAGAAGACCGAGCGCACAGCCACGCGCCTGCGGGAGGAAGCGCAGGAGTCGAGGTTGCGCGTGCAGAAGTACAGGAAGGCGCACTGCGTGGTAAACCGGTCGATCCGGAATGCGCGCGTGCTCATGAGGGAGCAGGAGTACCAGGCAGCCATCTTGGAGTTGCTGCGGGCGTCAGGCATTGACCGCTCGAGCGCGATCGTCTGGTTTATGCTGGCGGAGTGTCGCTTGAAGGTGGGCCAGCTTCAGGACGCGGAACTGGCGTGCAGGAAGTGCATCAAGTTGCAGCAGCATTCGAGCGACCGCGAAGGAAGCGGAACGTCAGTCTCGTGCGCATCAGACTCAGCGGCAGCGTGCGTTGCACTTTTGGGGAAGATATTGCAAGATCAAGGTCGTCACGATGAGGCGATCGAATGTTATTTAACCGCGTTAAAGCGATGAACAGAGACGATTATTTATCAAAGACTGAGGAGGAAACCGTACTGCCCACATTAAACGGTCGTATCTGCTCCTCATTTGTCCTTTCGAATGTGGTTGACTAAAGGTATATCTTCATTAAAGTGGGGGGAAAACTCGCCCAATTTTTCCGCGCGCAATTTGTTTTTTGAACCACTCACACGGGCGGGCGGGCGGGTCTTGCCGTCATTCAAGCGCGGGTCGCAAGTCACAGAAGCAGGAAGGAAGCGAGGGAAAAAAGAGTGAAGGAAGTCATGGCGGCGGGCAACGGCAAGCGGGACCTGCGCGTACGCGGCAAGCAGGTGGACTACTCGGACTTCTACACGCCCGAGGACGCCAAGAAGCAGCGCAAGACGGCTGGCGCGGACGGCGATGACTACGGCGACGACTACAGCGACGATGACGACGACGATGACGACGTTGTGCTGCCGCTGAAGCTCTCCAAGACGGCAACGTCAGCAGCAGCGCAGAGCAAAAGCAAGGACAAGGAGAAGGAGCCTGTAAAGAAGAAGAAGAGCGCCGCTTCTTCTTCTTCTTCTGCTACGACGCACCTGAACCAGGGCGAGGCCAAGAAAAGCAAGAAGCGAGCTCATGCTGCGGGTGAAGACGACGATTTTGATGACGTGAACGATGAGGTCGTGGAGAAGAAGAAGCCCGTGAAGAAGGCGAAGATGAGCGAGAGTGAAGGGAAAGAGAAGCAGGGCGAGCGAAAGCAGTCGACTGCAGCTGCACCAGCGACTGCGGTGGTGAAGAGGAAGAAGAAAGAACAAGCAGACCCGAAGGAGAAACCCGCGGCGAAAGACAAAGAGCGCAAGCGGGACAACGACGCAACGACCAACGGCACGGCGAATCCCGTGGTGAAGAAGGTGTTGTCGTTGTCGAAGCCTGTTGCGGCATCTTCGAAGTCATCGAGCGAGTCGTCGGATTTAAGCGACGTGACAGCGCTGCGGAAGAAATATGAAGCGCTGAAGCAAGTAAGTGATCATCAAGCTGGGTGTTGTGAATGTGTGAATAGACAATATCATTGAGGACTGATTTGCTGACTCGTGTAATTGATTATGTGCAGATACATGAAACCGAGGGTGGACGGTTACTGGAAGACGCCAAAGCTCTCGCCCTGGAAGAGAAGAAGACGTACGAGCGACTGATCTCCAAGCTGAAGAAAGAGGTTTCGACGCTCGCCACCCGCTTGCAGGATGACCAGATTAAGCGCGAGAAGGAGATCGAGAAGCTGAAGACAGAGAACCAGCTTCGGTACGTTGATTTATCAAGTCTACAGCTGCTTAAAAAAAGGGATCGATGCGATTGGTACTCATCTGAGCTTTGCGTTTTCTTGCTACTTGGAACAGATTGGAAAACCTCGAGCGGAAGTACGCGGACTCAAACGACGACAGTCATGGCCACAGGAAACGCATCAAAGAGCTGGAAGCGCAGCTAAATGAAGCGAGAAGACACACGAAAGCGAACGGCAAGGCTGCTGCGTCTCGATCTGGTACGCAATTGTCATTTTCCAGCATTTTTCTTTGAGGGATTCTCATCTGACTCGGATTATTATACTCTACTCTACCAGGTTCCAAAGCTGTTGAAGACAACCTCCAGCTGGCTCAAGCCACCAAGGTGCATATTTTGCAAATCACCTTTACGATTGAGGTGAACACGTTTCGGCTGACCATGTGGTAATATTTTTGCGTGATTTCTGTAGCTTTTGGAGATCTATCGTTTGGTCACATCCACCGAGATTCGACTGATCGAAACATTGGAGGACGACGACGACGCATCGTACACGGATGTTTCCTGCACGACTGTGGATTCAAATACTGGGAAGCAATTCCACTTTGACCTTGGCGTTCCAACCGACGAAGACGAAGAAATCGAGTACCTCCCGAGCGAGACGCCCAACAAAGATTTTAAGATCCCTTCCTATTTACAAGTAAGTTGTGCATCTTACGCTTCTTCTATCTATGATGGGAATCCATTCAAAGCTCACTCACTTACTCACTTATCCTTCACACTTGTGCGCGCGCGTTGCAACTACTAGGACGAGTTAAGTTTCAAGCGACCCGAGATGACCAAGTTCATGCGAACCATCCTGGACGTGGTCGTTCGAAAGAAAACACAGGCGGCGTCATCCGATGCAAGATCGAATCGATGAGCACAATCAGATGCGAATAGTTAGTTAGAGTATGAGTGTCCGGGGAATCGTTGCGAAGAGCGATACGCGCCGTGTTTTATTATCATAAACGGGAGTGGTCTTATTGATCTAACGGTGCAGCAGCGTTGCCTGCCGGTTCTCCTTCCTGCTCCACCTTCGCAGCGAAGGTCTTTGATTCTGCCTCCTTGGCTGCTTCTGCTGACGCGTCATCCGCCTCAGCGACGATCGAGCGGAACTGCTGGTACTCCAGTTTGCTCAAGAGTGATTCCTGGATCTCCGCGACCTCCACCAGCTTCGGCTGAATGATCACGAGGTAGCCGTCCGAGAGAGCCTGCACATTGGAAATAAAGTCAGTAACTGTGGCCCTACGCGAATAGCTACGCCAATTTACTCACCCTCTCCTGCAGCAGCTGGGGGCGCGCGACCAAGCGCTCGTTCACCTCAATCAGAGCTCCACGAATGCAGCTAAAATACACCATCGCAGCGCAGCACAAGGACAATGCAAGGGACGAAACGACAACAATATGAGACTCGGCATTACGCGCAGGTTCTCATCGTGCAGGCGTTGTCTCGCTTACCTGCGCAGCGCGTAGGTCTTCCCGCTCTTGCACTTGATGTTGCAGAGGATCGTGGTTGGCACCATGAACTGGCCGCCCTTCTTCTTCTTGCCCGTCACTTTGCTCTCCAACACGCTGCTCGAGAACTCGATCTGCTCGATCACTTCCTGCATCACCGGGTGGCTCGCCGCGACGCCCACGACGCACAGGCGGTTCGAGTGCATGTGTACGTATTGGTCCTCCATCTTCCGGTCCATCGTGTCGCACGAGAAGAGCTCCGTGTAGTAGCGCTCGATCTGTGCAGTACACAATGCGTTAGTCATAATGCCATGGCCTCATGCCCAATGCTCACAACAACAACAGTAACAGTACTAAATTGTGCATGAAGACGTACCATCGTGCCTCGCAGCGACGCTGGGCTCGTGTCCTTCGCGTAAAGGAACTTGTCCTCCGCTCGGCTGACCGTCTGCTCGCGGATGAGCTTGCGCTGCGCCGCCACCGTGAGCATGCCGCCATCCTTCACTTCCGATCGGCCGTGCGCGAACTTGCAGTCCGGGAACGGACAGCCGCCGGGCTTGTCAAAGTGCTTGCAGATCGCGGTCTTGCGCAGCTTCTCACGGCGCTCGGCCTTGCGCTTCTTGTGCACCACCACTTCGCCGTCATTGCCGCTCGTTGGCGCAGTTGCTGCCTCTTCCTGCGTCACGTCTACTTTCACGACCGCCACGGTGTCGCCGACGCTCGTTGCTGGAGCCGCCTCTTCCATCTGCACATCCGCCATTATTGCGCCTTTCAATTCTGATGCCAAAGTGAGCAATTTGAACTTGTCAAGTCAAAATCGAGGTCACTATAGTGTCACTCTTTCAAGTGGCTTGCCAATCATTGGAGGACACAGAGTCAACAGCGCGACGAAAGCGAGGGGACCAATTTGAAATCGAAGAGCTTAGATTTTGACTAGTGTGGTATCATTTGATGCGCTTCTCGTTCTCCCATGCTCGCTCTGTTTCTCTATTGTGCTGTTGCGCTTTTAGCTGCGATAAGCAGTAGTCCCGTTGGAATTGCTCGAACATGTGTAAATGAGCTGAACTCTATGGGATCTCGCGGTATGGAGACACGTCGCGGTAGCACGTGTCAAACACCTTGTCCAAGCACTCGTCCTCCTAGAAACGAGAAACAAAGCAAAAGCAAAAGCAATCAAGCCATAAAAACCGTCAGGCTAGAGCCTTAGTATAAGAGCGATGTCGCTTGGATACGTACTTTGCCCTTGCATGCTTCGTTGTGCTGGATGGAGAGCTTCGCTCGTCGTCGCGTGCAGATCTGATCACAAGATAGACAGGTGTATGGTTTTCAGAGCTGCTCGATGATGGCATTATTACACAACTACAGAGCGTGTTGTTGCTGCTGTGTACCTGATGCTGCTTTGCGATGTTAAAGTTCTTGCGGAAGAACTCGTACTTCCAGTTGCAGTCGCCACTCAGCGCCGCCGCACGGACCTGTTCATGCATCATCCCATCATCCCATTGTCCACACTGTCAACTCCAATTCTAACGCCTCCCCTAACACACAATAACACGCAATAGTGCTCACCTCACTGCACGCGTGCTGCTCGCAGTTGTTCCAGTCCATCTTGGCGCGACAGTGATCGAACGCGTGGATGAGCTCGTGCGCAAGCGTTCGGTCCATCCATTCCTGGTCCGGGATGTGGTTCTGGCAAAGCACGACGCCCGGCTTGCCGGCCTCGTCGAGGTGAAAGCCGCCGTTGATCTGGCCCTCGCACTCGACGCTCGAGTAGAAGCCCGGCTCCATCTTGCAGCCCATCTTCTCCATGATGTTCACGAGGAACGACACACGCGGACCTGCATTGCGTCATGCCAGAACGGTTCATTAGGCAAACAATCGCACCAAAAGAAATGCAATACGAAGACAACAAGAGCGATGACAGCAGCACAACGCACACTTGGTGATCGCCTTCTCGCGCATCTCCTCGCAGCGTTGGTGACGCGCCTCCACCTCGTCGCCGCTCTTCTTCGTGTTGATCAGCGACTTGAGCGACTCCATGCTGCCTGCCTGCCCAAATTGGTCTGATTCTGCTTGTTCGTGCTTGGTGTTGGTTGTTGACACGGAACCAAAATGCGCACGGGCTACTATTGAGGCGTGCTATTAAAGCTGGAAATTTGTATGCACTGGGTCGGCTTGTACGCTGCCACACAACACATTCAGTTATCACCATGTAGCACATGGAAAAAGAGTGAAGCAGACGAGATGAGCCGATGAAGAACTCCATTGACGTGGTATTATAGGGATATCTGTGCTGCTGATTGCCATAAAAATAATGGGGCTGATAAGATAGCTCAGCGCGCAATGCAATAGAGTGCAGTACATAAAGTCACAACCGAGAAACGCAACAACAAGCAGAACGCCAAATGAGCTCTTGGAAGTCGTAAAAACGTACACAAAGTCTACATGCTGCAAGCAGCTACCAGGTTTCGTTTCGTTCTTCATTGGTCTCTTGTGTATTTGTGTAGTGGGGGTGCAATGGCGTTGCTGGGGTGGTGAAGGTGGCGGGGGTGGTGCGCTAAACAAGCTCTCTATTCCAGTTCGACGACGGCGCCGACCTCCTTCAGCTGCGCGATCAGAGCTTCGGCCTCTTCCTTCTTCACGTCCTTCTTTAATACACTCGGAGCGCCTTCCACCAGCTCCTTCGCCTCCTTCAGGCCAAGTCCTGTGATTGCTCGCACTTCCTTGATAACCTTAATCTTGCTCTTGGCATCGAAGCTCGCGAGCTTGACGTCGAACTGGGTCTTCTCCTCCTTTGGCTCTTCAGCCGCAGGCGCAGCGCCGCCGCCGCCGCCGCCGAAGCCACCCGAGAACGCAGAGTCAGGGATGTTGAATTTTTCCTGATAGCGCGAGCGCACACACATTGTGATTAGATCAGATAGAATTAGATACAAGGCATGAAGCGTGTGTTATATGCAATAGAACGCAGCAGGCAGTTGGGCGTACCTGGATGGCGTGCGAGAGCTCGGCGATCTCCATCATGTTGAGCTCCAAGATCTGGTCGAGCACGGTCTGCACCTTTGGCGACGGCGCGAGCTCGTTCTTGACGGCCTTCTGCACATCGGTCTCCTCGGTGGAGAAGAACTTGACCTGCGCGAAGCGAGGGGCGTTCGCGTTGCGGCGCGCGAGGCTCAGCGCGCTTCGGGACACACGGCTCAACATGGTTCTCACGGCGTCACGAGCAGCTTTGGCTTCTTGCAGAGAGCGGAATGAGGAGATTGAATGGCGCCGCTGTGCCAATGGCGAGCCACCGCCACAAGCCGCGGCGCGCTTTTCTGCCAATAGTATCGCTCAAAATCATTTTCAGCCAATTGCATAATTGGAAAATATCAATTTCCGGATACCCAGACCGTATCCGGATGGACCCCCCTCGCTACCCCTCACACCCGAACAGTGGCCCCCTCCGATGCCTTGCATTTCCAGATCGCCGCGTGGATCTGTTGCGCAGCAGATACATCCAGCAGAAGCAAGAAAGAGAGATGGCGATGGCACGCAAGACGCTCGCGCTGGTGGCGCTCTTTTTCGCGGCGCACGCGGACGCCGCGGTCATCAACACATCGGTGAGTGCGTAGGTCGATACTGGGTCTGGATATGTGTATTTGTGAGGGTGGCTAGCTCTTGTCCGTGTCCCCCACTGTCTGTGTTGCTTTTGAGGGAGGAAGACGAGGGGGATACTTGAAGAGCTATGCTGGGCTGGGTTGTATGTGCGCTTATCTGTCGTCTGCATCGAGCTACGACATGAAGCGGATGTGCGTTGAATAGATATGATGTTGCGGCTTGGATAACAGTACTGACGTGTCAGGGGGGGAACTTTGGTATCATTGTACTATTTGGGCTGGTGTAGGTGAAGCGCGTGTTGGACTTGACCAAGCACGTCGTGCGTGCGAGCACGGACATTCAGTTCGTGGACGCGGACCAGGACACGACCGAGTACGTGTTCGGCATTCCCAAGGAGCAGGAGCAGCACCTGGCGCAGCTGACCGCCAAGTGCGGCAAGAACCCGTGCGAAGTGGTCGCGGCGACCCACGTGGACGCGAACGCGCACTCTGATGTCGCGCAGTTCACTGTCGTGCTCAAGAACAGCGTGGCGAAAGGCGACGTGGGCCACATCAAGCTCACGTCCCATTTCACCCACGTGCTCACGCCCTTCCCTGCCGAGGTGACACAGAAGGAAGAGCAGCTGGTGGTGTACGAGGACTCGCACTTGCTGCTCTCGCCGTACACGACGGAGACGCAGACCACGAAAGTCAAGTTGCCATCGGGGCGCATTGAGAGCTTCTCGCAGGTCGCGCCAGTGACGCGCAAGGGTGCGGTGATCACGTACGGTCCGTACACGAACGTGGCGCCATTCTCCAGCGAGTCCAAGTCGCTGCGTGTGCACTTCAAGAACCACTCTCCGTTCCTGACGATCACCAACTTGGTGCGCGAGCTTGAGGTGTCGATGTGGGGGCGTGTGTCCGTGGAAGAAGTGTACGACCTACTGCACACTGGCGCGAAGCTCAAGGGCGGCTTCTCTCGCTACGAGTACACGGCGCAGAACGAGCGCGGCGCGTCGTTCCACGACATGCAGGCGTACTTGCCAGTGGACGCTGTGAACGTGTACTATCGCGACCAAATCGGGAACGTGTCGACCTCGCGCTTGCGCGTCACGAGCACCCGTCAGGAGCTGGCGCTCAAGTCGCGCTTCCCGATCTTCGGCGGCTGGAAATCCCAGTGGTACCTCGGCTACTCGGTGCCGACACACTCGGTGTTGTCCCGTGAGGGCGACAAATTCAAGCTCGAGATGGATTTCTCGACGTCGATTGAAGGCGCTGCGGTAGACGATTTGACGGTCAAGGTGATCCTGCCGGAAGGTGCGAAGAACGTGCAAGTGAACCTGCCGTTCGCGGTCGACTCGCTCACGGACGCGACCCGCCAGACGTACCTGGACACGCCGCTGGTGGGCCGTCCCGTGCTGATCATCAATAAGAAGAACGTAATCGCGGCGCACAACGTGCCGTTCGAGGTGACGTTCGAGTTCCCGCAGACGTTCATGCTGCACGAGCCGCTGCTGCTCGTGGGCGGCTTCCTGGCGTTCTTCCTCTTCTGCATGGTGCTCTTCCGTCTCGATGTGAGTCTGATCAGCAAGAAGACGGATACGGCTGCCAAGAAGAAGACCGAATAAACGAAGAGCTACAAGTGACCGGTGGATATCACAAACCAGTGTCAGCCTGGGTGCTCAGTGTGTCAATCAATCACTATGGAGAATGACGTGTGTTGAGTGAGGATCCTCACAAGTTCAAGTGCTAATGAACAAAGACATTTTGATAAAGTCCGTCCGTCTGCCAATCTTTCGATCTATCTGCACGTGGTGTGGGGTGATGACAATTTCTAAAATGGTCGACATGGTTAATGCTCAGCGATATTGATGACAATGTTGAGCAAGAGAATGAAAGTTTGTTAGAAAGCGCAGTTTTATTGGTTGCTTAGTTCTTTTCAGTTGATTTGTGAAGTTCAGGTCAGAGAGCTACGCTAGTGCTACAACACTAGTGATGAGACCAGTGCTGCAACAATGAGAAAGATCTCGTACCCATCCTTCCACACAAAACCATACGCTCAAGCAGCTGCTTAAGCGCGGTTCTGGCGAGCGAGAGGGCCCTGGAACTTGAGCTTCTCCTCGGCGGTCTGGAAGCGACCGTGTCCGAACTTGGACGAGGTATCGATGAACTTGAGCTTGATCTCCTCGAGCGCCGAGCGCTTCGAGTGCACCAAGAGCGACTTGCGGAGCGTAAGCGCGCGTTTCTTGACACCGACGATCGCGCCCTTGAGCATGAGCCAGTCCTCGTTGATCACACCGTAGTGTGGGAAGCCACCGAGCGGGGTGATCGACTTCTCAGTCAAATCCTGCTCCGTCATGCACGACTTGGCGTCACCAGCGGCACCGATGCGGTAAATCTTCTTGTTCACCTCGGTACGGTGGTGGTAACCGTGCTGACCAGCACGCGCCACCGTGAAGCGAACGCGCGATGGGTGCCACGCACCGATACAGGCGACCTTGCGAAGACCACGGTGGGACTTACGTGGGAGACGTGACACGCCCCAACGGGTGATCACACCTTCGTAACCGTGACCCTTGGTCACACCGCAGATGTCGATCAGCTCGTCCTTGGCGAAGACCGCGGCCACTGGCACCTGCTTCTCGAACAAGCTCTTGGCGAAGTCCACCTTGTCGGCGACCGAGCCACCGTTCACCTGCACTTCCAGGAGGTGCGCCTTCTTCTGGCGAAGGTTCACCTTGCGGATCTGAGTGTGCGCGAGCACACGCACGACCTGGCAGTACTTCTTGATGCGGTTGATCTCGTTTTCGATGTCCGCTGGGTTGGTCTGGTACTTCTTCGCGTACTTGGTGAACGCCTTTCGCTTGGCGTGGTACCAGTTCTTGTAGAAGCGACGCTTCACCTCCTCGCTCAAGTGCTCGGCCCACACGGTGGTCAGCGAGCGCAGGCCGCGAGGGGTCTCGACGTAGCCGACAACGCCGACGACCACCATCGGTGGCGTCTCGACGATCGTCACGGCCTCGACGACTTCCTTCTTGTGCGACTTGGAGCCAGGACGGTCCATCTCGCGCACGATGTGGGTCATACCCGCCTTGTAGCCCATGAAGGCCGTGAGGTGCGGCGCCTTGGAGGCGTCATCACGAGGGAACTTGCGAACGCGGCCGCGGTGGTGCTTGGTGCGCTTCTTTGGCAAGAAACCGATGTGGCCGTGACGTGGGGCCTCGAACTTACGGTGACCCATGGTTGGAGAAAAAGAACTTGGTGCGAGAGTTACTGCAAAACTCAAACTAACCGCAGACTTGCAGCAGACGCAGCAGGTCCAAACGCTTTGCACGCGCGCGCGCCGCCATCTTGCGCCATTCCCCCTCTACAGTCCACAGCCACAAACATGACCACTCACCAGCCAATCATCCTGTCAATCGCATCTAAGCGAGCAGTTCCGAATAAAACCTAATTTTATCCGGACGTACTTTTGATGAATGCTAAGGTACACCATTCGCATGTTTGGGTGGGTGATTGATTGGAGCTCTTTATGCACACGCACGAGTCCAAGGACACCACACCACAGAAGAGATGGATCCGCTCGAAGCGATTCTCGCGTCCATGGCTGCGGCCACGGGCAATGCACCTTCCGCACCGGCTGTATCAGCTTTTGGTGGCGCCAGCAGCAAGCAGAAGTCGTCGGCGCCTACAAAGACCAAGAAGAGACCGCGCAACGACTCTGAGGACGAGGATGATAACGACACGCTGACGTTCCCAGCCAGTGCATCCGACGATACCGCCATTTGGAACGCTCGCGTGATGCAAAAACTGCCGAACACGATCCTGCAGAAGACCACGAAGGCAGCGAAGCAGTACTCGGTGACGCCGCCCATGGAGATCTCTCGCCAGCAGACGGTGCGCACGCTGTGTGCCAAGATCACGCACGCGAGCGAAGACATGGGGATCGCGAAGCTGCCCAACTCGACCTACGAGACCTGGCAGTTCACGTCCAAGCTCACGGTTGCAGAGGTATGTGTACCACGCGCTCGTCTCTATTTTTATGTTTTCACAGTCCTGATCGTGTGTGGCAATCTTCGCTGTATGAACAGAATGATCCGCTGATCCCTCATGCTGGCAGCGACTACAGCGGCTTGCTGGAGGAGCTGCTCAAGGCCGGTGCGCCGCGATCTGCTGCGACGAGAAAGTGCAAAGATCTCACGAAGGAGTCTGAGCGATTGCTGCGTAAGTTCGTGCAGCAGGACTTCAGCGTCGGCAAGAAGCACGTGAAGACCAGTGTCGGCGAGGAGATGTACCAGCTCGCGTACGGAAACTCGTCGGTCAAGTTGAGCAAGGCGCACTACAAGAAACTACAGGATCTCTACGAGCGTCACCAGAACGTGTCGGTTGCATCGAATCCACAGGAGAAGCGCGCGTTTGAGAATGCGCTCTTCAGCTTGCTGCTGCGTTACGACTCTCTCGATGGCGGCGGCTTCCAAGCGGCGCTGAATGAAGAGTGCTTCGACGCGCTGCTCAAGCACTTTGACTGCAAGATGGAGTGCTTTGCCTCGCCGCTGAACTGTCGTTACGGTCGGTTCTGCAGCGCATTTCTAGACACGGACCATCCATTTGGAAGTGTCGGGAGCTTCTTTGAGTTCGCGCCACGCTCTGGGTACGTACGTAGTCGCTTGTTTACTCACTCGACAATGACATTGTCTGAAGAAGAGGAACCTTACCATTGTGCCATTTGCCCCTTCTTATCCAGATGTTTTGAAGCAAACCCGCCGTTCATTCCGAAGCTCATCAAGCGCATGGCAGATCACATGACTGCTCTTCTCGGAGCTGCGGATGGTCCGTTGACGTTCATCATCATCATCCCTGCTTGGAAAGAGACGCCAGGGTGGAAGCAGCTGAACTCGAGCAGATACAATCAGAAGCACGTGTTGATTCCACAGAAGGATCACGGGTACTGTGAGGGTAAGCAGCACATTCGCAAGACGAGATGGCGCATCGCGTCGTTCGACACGAGCGTCTTCTTCTGGCAGAACTCGAAAGCCATGAACAAATGGAAGATCACGGAGCAGGCGATTGGCGATCTGAAGACCGCCTTTTTCTCCAAGCAAGCTGAGGAGAGAGATACGCTTGGACTTCGCAAGAGCGGGAAGCGCGTGAAGACTGCGAAGAAGTAAGCATGAATAGAATAGAGTAGGATAGATAGATTCTTCATGTAGCTGATAATCCACCCCAGACGCACTGGTACATTAATGCTATGCTTAAAAACGAAGCAACCGGACAAGAAGTCGGACATTCATCTTGCGTCTGCTTACTTGGCTGCACGCCCCACTTCTTCCTCTTCTGCCATGATATTTCCGATGAAATCGAGAGACTCTTGCTTGGTCATCGGATATACGTTGCTGATCTTGTTCTGGTAACCAATCCCGTAGAACTTGTCAGCAACACTCACCAACTCTGGTCGGAACGTCGACGTGATGAACTAAAACAAATAGAGGAAAAGTTAGCACGAGAGTTTGGAAAACGCATTTCACAAAACAACACAACATGGTGCGCATACCTGAGCCGGGTTGTCGCCAAAGTGTGCTTGGCGGTGAATCAGAGCCGCCACAGCGGCACGATGCGTGGAGTCCAAAGCTTGGTCGATCTCATCAAACAAGTAGAACGGAGCTGGATCGCATCGCTGAATTGCGAAGATAAACGCCAGTGCCACAAGGGCTTTTTGACCGCCAGAGAGCTGCTGCATCAAATACGAATCTCCTTCACCACGGAAACTGACCTTGATCTGCACGCCCGAGAACGTGTCGACGTTCGTTTCTTGAGCTCCCTTGCCAACAGTTGAAGGCTGATCAGCTTTGTTCGAATCTGCTCGCAAGATCAGCATTTTCCCTTCGCCGGTTGGGACCAACTCCCGAAACACCTCAGAAAAGTGGTGGGAGACACCCTTGAACGTCCGCAAAATTGCCTCGTCTTTTCGCTTGTCAAGCACATCAATCAAGTCTTGGATCGATTCGTAGCCATCGTCAAGTTCTCTTTTGCGGTCCAGCAAGGTTGTTCGCTGCTCATTGAAGCTGACATACTGGTCCAGAGCTTTCTTGTTCACGTGGCTGAAGTTCTTTTCTATCTAATATGAATCTTCAACTTGTCGCACGTGCCTTGCGTGCGTGTGGTTTACGCTACTTGTTTTCTTTTGCTATCCTAGAATGTATGTAAAAAGGGAGAGAGTCTAAAGGATGACGGCCCGCGCTCCAAGAGTGAAGGTCCTGTAATCATGCATCCTTACACTCTTCCCCCTTCGCAGCAGTGCGACGGAGCCGGCGGACGTCGTGCTCGGTGAGCTGAGGCGCAGGCCCAGTTAGCTTGCTCGACGATTACGCGACAGGATCGCGCAGGAAATTATTCACAGCGTTGCTGGAACGCGAGACGGCCTTTGCAATGGCCCTGTTGCTCAGCCCTTGCGCGCGCAGAGCCGCTATCCCGCTCTTTTCGAAGTCGTCCAGGCGTTTTCCTCGACCCATCTGTGGTGACAGCATTTGAGACACCAGAACACATACATTAGCGGAAGTACGCATTCACATAGGTAGCGGTACCATTCAGTTACTAAATGAACCCGTTCTGAACGCGCTATGCTACATATTCAAGCCGTAAGCAGCGCCGGCGCTCGCTGAACCTATCGCCATTTCCCGTACCTGTTCACTCTTCCTCCTCTTTCTCGAGTTCTGCACGGCGGATTTGTGAATGAAGAACGCCATTTGATTCGTCTTTGTGTGCTCTACGATTGGTTAAAATTGGAGCTGAAACAACCCAATTATTGGCTGAAAAAAATGCAAAAATGTCACTGAACCTATTCCTATTTCCGGCACTGTA
>JAASFU010000260.1:0-31247 GCA_023333955.1 Globisporangium paroecandrum | reverse complement strand
GACTCTGACAACGATTTTGATAGAGCACAGTGCTAACTGAAATCAATACATTTCGTATTTTTCGTTTTGAAAGATCATTCTGCCTCTAATAATTTATATCCCAGGCTACATGTCATCTGACAGTTCCACTTTTGCACAGTCGCAGAGGTGTGGACCTCTACATAGGAAATACGGTACTAAAAAATCTCGTCTGCAAACACAAAACTCAAAAAAAATCCACATAATTCAAATCTTTTTTGCTGTCCTTAACTTTTTGACGTGCACTGTACGAGACAAGTGCGAATTGGTCGTGTTTTGCGTCGGTGATCGACCATAGAGATCACACGACTTCAGAGTACAAGTAGTACATTCTTTCGTACCGAATCTGCCGCGCATGCGTTTCTTCGGGTCTCCAGTTACGTATCCATGCACGAAGAAGATGAATCCGGCGATACGAATAGCTCCGGCGGTCGCAGCGACACCAGGGCGGAATGGACTGATTAGTCGCAGAGGTATGGGTTAGCTCCAGCGAATACAGAATCCTCGATCAGGTTGTCAAACTGAGCAAGTGGTAAAGGTACGCAGATGCAAACAGAAGCGCAAAGAACGACGGGAGCTGCTCAAGCAAATGCTAGTGCGCGCGCTGCACGCAGTTGAACTCCTTCGCATTTCTGTTCCCCTGCTCCACGTACATCTTCCGCGAAATAGAAAGACACAGGCACAAGTGGCTTCGTTGGTCAGCAAGTGTTCGCCATTCCTTTAATTACAAAGAGCAAGAAGTTGTTTGCATACTTGCGGGTAGAGGACGTTGTACTTCTTGCGCGCCTTGGAGACTTTCACGCACGCCCAGAAGTTCACGAACGTCGTGCCGACAACGAGCAGTGGGGTGTAGCCATGGCCAGGGAGCAGAACGACGGCCACCATTGTTGGAGAGACAAATGGTTGGTGACTTTGACGGAACTGTTCGATTTCAAAGAAGCGGTGCTGAGATGCTGGAGTGATCAATGTGAGAATGTGAGCTGTCAGGAGCGAAAACAGAAGTGAGGGCGAGTGTCGGCGGCTGTGCTCGACTGCTCGCCCATGCTTCGGGAATCCCATGAATCCTAAAAGGTTTTATTATCCGCAGGTCGCAGAGAGTGAAGGCTTGATGACGACCAGGCGTACCATTCAAATCAAAAAGTAATATACGCGATTTCCACTACCAATTACGGTACTTGAGTGCTGAAATCGTGTGGATTACTATCGATAGGAACGACCCAAGACCAAAGCGCTTGCCTGAGCAAGACGTTGCTTCACCAATGTCTATTTCGCGAGTCTTTCTGTGCAAGAAGTGCTATTACTTGTTGTCTCTCGCTGGTGCATGAGCGAGACGAAAAGCACGCGTGAGCGAGGGTGCAAAAGAAATCGAAGTCTATTTGATCGGTACTTCCATTTAGAAATGCAAAACAAAAGTGGATTTGTGAAGGGTTTATCGTGCTTGAAGGACAGACACACGTGCGGCGACTTCTTCTACTGTGAGAAACCAGGTCATCTAAACGAATCCGATGATGCGAAGTCCCGCCTCGATGGTGAGTCCCAACGACACGAAGAAGCCCAAGTAGCCTACAGGGAGAGAGGTTATGACCACACATTGTTAGAGCTGCCAACATCAAAATGGAGGAAGGGTAACAAGTAAAGAAGTAGGAAGGTACCGAATGCGCCTTGGTATCTCTTCGTCGGGTCGCCCGTCGCGTAGCCGCGAACGTACATGACGAATCCAGTGAGACGCACAAGACCAGCAGTCGCAGCGATCTCAGGGCGGAAGGGACTGTTCAGAGCAACAAAAGAGACAAAAATGGAGATCGTTGAGTCACTCTACACTACAATCAACAACGGGGAGGGGGGACAATGCAGCAGCAGCAAGAAGGCGAACGTACGCAGAAGCGACCAACAGTGCAAAGTAGATTGGAAGCTGCTCGAGCACATTCTGGTGCGCGCGCTGCACGCAGTTGAACGCGCTGGCGTTCTTGTCGCTCTTCTCCGCGTACATCTGTGGCATGAACAGGCAAGAAAGAGACCAGTGAGTCAGCCACATGACCACGCACCGCAGACGTCTTCCAGGATCAAGTAGCCTGGCGCACCTGTGGGTACTGGATGCCGTACTGCTTGCGCGCGGCGCCGACCTTCATGCCGGCCCAGGCGTTCACGAACACGGTGCCGGCGACGAGGAGCGGGATGTACCCGTGGGCAGACTGTAGCGTGATCGTGGTGGCCATCGTGATAGGGCGGGTATTGGTGAGAGGAGACGGCGGGTGCTTGTGACTCGGAGGTGGAGAAAGCGACAGCGAGAAGAGATTCGAATGTGCGTGCCGCCGTTGTGGATTCGCTTGTGCGCGAGAGAACGATTACTGAGAGGCGAGACCAAGATGCAGCACCGGATGAGTGTATGACGGGTCTTCTAATAAAAGCGTATTGTAAACAATCAAGCTTACAAAAAACAAGATGGGTCCTTTTTTCAGTCCTCGATTGGTGACGTGGTGACATGAAGTGCGATTACGAATGAAGAGTGACTGTTTTGCACACATTCTCGAGAGATTGACGCAAGTTCTTGTAGAGAGAGCTGTTCTTATACAGGAAGGATAACTGGCGTCGTTTCACGCCCTTGCGAAAAGAGCATGAAACGGCACGAAGCGAAGCAGCTGACCTCGCTGCTTGCATTCACCACCGCTGTCCCGACGGTGCCATCTCCATGGCGCCCAAGGCCCCGCCCTCTGCTTCGTACGTAAAGCTGCCGTCACTGCTGCTATGCTGCTATTCTGCTCGATTAGTGAGTATGTGAACGTTGTGCTCAAGGTGTTCGTATCTTTCTCAGAGACACAATCAAGAAGCTGTCGCGATACTGCTGCTCGGAGTGCGGCGCGAAGGAGCTCTTTCTCTACTGCTGGGTAGCGACGCACTCTTTGCTATTCTATTACCTGATCGTGGCTGCCTGTGTGTTTGCAAAGTTCGTGAGTTGGCGTTGCTAATGATCTAAGTAATGGTGGCTTGTTCGTTGTGTGGTGGGAGCTAGAAAGGATGCCGACACATACAGGGCATGAAGGTAACAAGGCGACTACGAGTGTTTTTTGAAGCACTACGCAGTGACATAATGACAAAGGAATGAGTTGATACAGTGTGTTGGTGTGAATGTATCATTCTTGTCAAGCAGACTTTCTACTTGGAGACGAGAGCTATCTACCAGGAGCTTGACACGCTCAAAGAAACGATTTACGAGCAAGAGATCCGGCTTCGAGAGCTCGAAGCGGAAATGGTCAGCCGGTTACCTTTCTCAACGTAATCTCAGACTAGGTGGCGCAGATCTCACGCTCATTTCTTTCGTGCTGCGCTGCAGAAAGAGAGACAGCAGAGTCTTCAGTTCCTCTTGGATGAAGTGCAACGACTCCCTGTCGGTCGACCAGCCAACGTCCAGTCAACGACTCACGTGAGGGACCGTGCTCTCACACTCACAAACCTGCTCGTTTTATTGGTTGGTATTGATGCTGTATCAATGTGATGCGATGCCTACTCGTGAGCTTTCAGGCAACAGGAGCTCTTCCAAAATGGGGTCTACCGGGTATTCAGATGATCTGGAGCTTGTTTGACGAAGACGAGGACGGAGAACTGACAGATTTCGAGTGGATGCAACTCAAAGTACGGAAGCTAAAGAGCTTCTTCCATTATTGTAAGCCTAGGAGAGCCGACGAGCTCACAGGTACCTTCTTATGACAGGACAAGCTGAGTGCTAACCATGGAAAAATCGACGAGCTGCTCGGTCTTGAGCCTCCACTGAAGAGTCAAACCAGGAGTCCGCAGTTGCTACTGAAGCTTTACGAAGGTAGTGATGGGACAGCAACACTCCAGCGAGATTTACGCGCATTCGGGATCCACTTTGGTAGAAAAGAGAGCTTTGCTTAGATGGATTTGAGTTAGATCAGCCTCTACAGAGTGGACTCATACTGATCTTTGATTGCGATTAGGTTCTGATGAGTTCACGGCAGGGGTAGTTGCTGAATGCAGTGAGAAACTAGCGCAATGCGCTCAAGGCATTCGGGTACGCGTGGATATTGCTTCAAACTCCGATTTGATGTAGACTGCGCGTACTGAGCCATACCCAACGGTGCATATTTTTTTACGAGCAGATATTTCAAGCGGAGCGTGCCAAGTTGCAAAACGAGATCCACGAGAAAGCGGTACAGTGCATGTGGTTGCTCCGCTATTGCGTGTCATTCTGCAGGATTACGAGTTTCATACCGATGCCCAATTCTCCTCTTCTCACTCTGCTCTGCTTACTTGACAAGAGAGTCAACACTCGTCTGCGAGACGCTTTCGCGTCCACAAAAGCGTCACTGGACAACAAAGCCACGGAGATCGCGAGGATCCAGCAGCAGCATAGGCATGCAGATGCTCAATTTTGAGACGCCAGCGAGAAAGGTTCGTCTAAGGGTCACTGCATTCCCAGAAAGCTCCTTGATGTAGACGATGCTCATGTGGTCCCTCGCCATGTCTCTTATCTATGCAGCGCATGATTTCTCCCGCAAGTTCCAGAAGGCCGAGAAAGACCTGATCGCAGTCACGAATGCGGTTGTCGATATGCGGGCGCTCGTGGAAGAGTAAGACTCGAGCCGTTCGTAGTGTCCCTAGCCGTGCTATGGATTGTCTGAGTGGAACTTCAGCGAGTCTCTTAGCTTACCTGAGACTTTGGTTTGTGTGTTTGACGACTGGTGATTGCAGCCAGGTAAACGAGAAGGAGACATGGCAGCGGTACTGCTGGGAGCTAGAGGAGCGACTCCACGACGCGATGCACACGAGCAAAGCCCAAGAGGTACGCGCTGCTAATGCTACAGCTGCAATTATTGGATGTTCATTGGATACAGCACAATGGTGCTGACGCGTTCTTGCCATACTTTCTTCTCATTACCATGCAATCAATAGCGCGACTTGTGGAAAACGCGCGATGCCAAGAAAGAGCAAGCCTGGAAGAACATGCTGCTGTACATCGACGCCCAGAAGGGTAAGCGCCACTATAGCGACTCGTCCGGCGAGCCGGGAACTGTTGAGTTGTTATTATCGCCAAAAGCCCACAACAGCAAGAACAACTAGAACTGCGTGGCATCTGGCGAGAAGGCGCTGGAAACTCGACGAGGTGCTGGCATTGACCTTGCAGCCTGATTGATAATCAACACCTCAGTCAGAGTCCATCAGCTGCGTTTTCATCTTGCCGCACAATTCATCTAATACACCGATTCCGATAACGCGTGGTCGCTTGCATCATTCTCCGCTCTCTCTCGTCCTCCTCCGCCATTATCATTAGGAACATCCGCAGTAGCGGGCGAGAGGGACCTGCTATCGTCCAGACGATCGCGCTGCTGATTGGAGTGGTGGTTGCTTCGCTCACTAGCGTGGCTTGACGCTTGACCAAGTCCTTCTGGCTCTTGCCTGCCGTTGTTTTCATTCTCATCATCATGATTGTCATCCTCAGGGAACTCGTGGTGGTTGGCGAGCGTCCTGTTCAGATCCTCTGCGTCTTCAATGTGCCGCCGTCGCTCTTCTAACGCAGAGGACGCTGAAAACGTCGAACGCATGGAGTTCGAGGACGAACTCAGATGCACGTCGTCCATCGTTGAGCGCTTGCTGCAATACGTAAAGTGATAATAAACACGCAGAACCCGGGTCAGTCGCACCTGCGTATTTCAAGTAATATGTCATTGAAACCTCCTCCTGACAACGAACCTCTCCTCGGAGTTTGAGGCTGCCGGCCAGCAGACATTGGTAGCCACACCATGCAACTGCTGGAGCTGGGCGGCGCTGACCAAGTTGCTCGCCAATGGGATCGCGTCTTCTTCCTCCAGCGTCCTCAGTCGCTCGAGTAGCGCCACCTGCACCTCCAGTCTACATGTGAGAACACCTCTTAGCGTCAGCCTCAGTTTCTAACCAAAGTACGCCCTGTAAATTCGCAACAACATATCGAACTGAACTCACAGCTTCCTACGCAGTGCTGCAGAGTCGAGTTTGCCGAGATCCTCGAGCTCGTCCGCCGAGATCGCGCAGTTCTCGATACTTTGCGCCAGCGGAAACTAGAGAGAAGCAGACAAACGCCACGTCACCATAGACCTAAGGATATAGCTAAATAGTTGGCATGCAATAGAAGGAGGACGCGGATGTCTTGCTGCGCACCTGCAGGTCGAAGAGCTTCTGAAGACACTTGTGGAACCGCTCGAGCAGCTGCAGCAAGTTGCGCTCATTTACGCCATGCGCTTGCTCTACACACACCCGCATTAATCTGTCAATATGCCAATTGAACCCTTTCAAGCAATGCCCAGCAATGCACACATACGCTGGAGCGCCAACAGCGCTGTCTCTATGACCATCACAGACGAGGATGACGACACCTTGTTCCTCTTCTCTACCGCCGCGTCTCTCATGAGCCAGTCGCTGATCCGGCGGCGGTCGTGGAGCTGCTCACGTACGTTCTCCAGTAGCACGTCCATCTCGAGCGTGACGCTCGTCACTTCGTAGAGTAGCGCCGCCTCAGTCCGCGAGCGCGCGCACTGGAAAATGAACGCCGGTGGCACGCCCAAGTACGTCTCAAACGACGGCGCAAGCCCTGCGGCTATCGCAGCAGCAGCGTGGAGCTCTTGAGGTGTTGCGGGCGTGGGCGTCAGAGGCGTTGGTGTTGGCGTGGGTGTGTTCAGCGGCCACTGCGGACTCACGACCGAGCTCGCGCGGTCACGGCGCAGTGGCGTGGACACGGTGGTGGTGGTGGCACCATCCGCGCTGCTGCCGCTGCTCTCGTGCGTGGATGGGAGAGTCGTAGTGGCTGAGGTGGCGAGTGCTGCTGCCGCTGTTCTAGTGGGTGCGGACGTGTGCAGGTCGCCGAGGAAGAGTCCGCTGTCGGCGAAGTTGACCTCGTCGACCCACTGCTCCATGCTGGTTTTTTTTTATTTGTTGCTATTCAGAATTGCTCAGAATTGCTTCGTGTTGGAGTGAGTGAGCAGGGGAGTACAGTTGATTCGTCTATACTGGCATTTTGGGGAAAATGATGAACCAGAATACCGTCAGTAGGAGCGGTTGACTACTATTGTGTTGCATGGCCATTACGCCATTATACGTGGATACGTTCAACTAACCATCCAACAAGACAACCGAGCAGCTTTCATGGACGAGTACAGCTGAAGCTGTGCTCAGATGCCCTTGTTGTACGTGAACTTTTCGATGCGCTTGCCGTTCTTGCCCGTGAGGTTGTGGAACTGCTCCTCCACGGCGTCGGCAGCGATGGAGCCGTTTTGCGGGAAAAGCGCCACGGCGCCAGGAAGAGCGCCCCAGAGACACAGCGTCAGCACCGCTACACAGTACAGACCGAGAGAGAGAGAGAGAGAGAGAGAGAGAGAAATTCAAGTTAGACCATTTGAAGTATAAAGTAGCAACAGTATACTGTACAGAGCAGAGCATCACAAAACAGGAAGGGTGGTCGTACTGAGTTCGGTGGCGAGACGCGGGTACTTGGCTTTTGGCATGAGCTTCGCCTTCTTCAGTCCTTCGTACAGGTACGGAGGCAGCAGCAAAACTTGACTCATACACACACACCCACAGCACCTCAGTCAGTCTTGCGATTTCAAATACCCATTCGATGTGGAAGTAGCTCTGGGTACGTACTCGGCATCGGCAGCGCGACACGCGTGAGCGCCACTTGGGTCAGCGACTGACGCCCCGCAGCGACTGATCGGCCTCGCACTTCGCCATCGTCATCCATGATGTCAATACCGTCCCTGTTGCACATAGATATTCACGACTCGATTCAGCTTAACCAACGCTTTTGAAGGTCCACAAGTCAGCATTACTGTTGGATGAAGTGGCACGTACGTCCACTCGTTGAAGCGCATCGACACGGCGTTGAAAGCACCAGCACTCGCCACGGCAACAAAAGGAACCGTCTATAAGCACAAACACAATAAGAGCCACACATCCACCCACAGTAAATCTCGTGTCCAGCCACCACTTCGGCTATACTTGCGTGTTGTGTTGGCACACAAGTGTACTTACCTTTCGAAGCGCGGAGCGAACACCAGGCGAGAGCGACTTGGCACTTTCCACTGCGCGTCCGAGACCGACGGCCGTGACACACGACACGATGGACGCAATCGCGTACGACTCTACAAGCGCAGCAGAATACGAGAGAGAGAGAGAGAACGTAAGTGAATCAGTCGGGACGATCAAGCACACTATGCACCACAAAAACAGAAAAGACGCACTGAAGATAGTCGAGTTGTCCTGCTCGCTGCTGGCGTTGCGGTTCGAGTAGTTGAAGCCCGCGTTGTAGCTCTGGTTCACCCACTGCCAGAAGATCGTGTTGCCGAGCTGCCATGCGATAGATTCACAAGAGAATACGATACGCTTCCTCAATCTAACAGACCGGTCGATGACCATTACGCAGAGAGCAATACTGATCACAACATACTGTTGGTGGCGCGAGAATCATTCCGGCGCAAATCGGGATGTTCACGGGAACGAAGGCCGAGAGGCGAAAGTAGAGCGGCAGCGTCTCGCCCGTCTGCGGGTGCACCGCAGATTCATACACTACCAACAGAACAACAGCAGCAGTAGCAGTAACAGGTTAGAACGTCCACGAGTGTATCGACATATGCATCCAACTTGCTTGGATATTTCGTACCTCGACGCGCATGCCAGAGCTCTTCGTCGGTCTTGTCGCCACGCGTGATGTCGCCATTGCGATAGCTCGCGAGCGTCTGGGTCGCGCTCGTGATTTCCTCTTTCGTCAAGAACAGCGCACTTCACACACACATACGGAGAGGGGGAGAGAGAGAGCATGATGTGATAAGCCACAAGACGCACAAGCAGTTTGGATGGACGCTGCTGTAATACGAGCGAACCTAGGCGACACGAGCTCGACGAACTGGCGCCAGCGGCCATAATACGTCGACTGGTCGTACTTTGGCGCGTCTATTAAGCAGAGAGAGAGAGCAGCAGCAGCACCAGACGCACACGAATCAGCAGTCAGAAGCGGGATCAATGGACAGATACAGATGGGGCTCGTAGGAGGACAACAGCGAGGGGCGGGGCGTGCGCACGTACCGATCGTGAAGGGCGGGACGTCGGTCGCCATTGCTCTCTTGCTCTCGCCTGCCTGCCTGTTTGGTCGTCAGATGAAAATGATGAAGTGGTCTTCCCTTCCAAACTTCAAAGAGGTATTTTAATGTTCTCTAAGGTAATACACACCTACTACAGTAAACTTGATTAAAACATGTGGCCCACACGAATATAACCTCAGCTAAGTGCACGTGGAGGTTCTTGTTCGCACTTAACTATTGATCAACCCACTTTTTTCGCTGTTGAATGACAGTGTGAACATCCGAATTCAGAACCCAACCAAGTTCTCTCGCCCGCAGTCATTGCAATTGCTGCAGAAACGACGATGGGTCTCCCTTTCATACCAGCAGCACCAGCATCAGCACCACTTCCTCCACTCACGTCTGCGCTTGTGGTCCTGCGCTTGCACTCAGGTGTGCTCCTCGCGGCGCTGCCGCACGTCACCTTGGCGATCAGCGAGTTTCTCGACTATGGGCTCCCGCAGTTCTGGAGCCTCTCGCGCGCGTGCCAAGCTAACTCCCTGTCGCTGCTCCGCCGTCTTGCTATGCACGGCGTATCAGTTGGTGTCGACCCGTACTACTGGACGTATCAGTGCAGTCAGGGACTGGTGTCCACGGTGGAGAACGACAACCTCGCGATGGTCGAGTGGCTGCACGCGTGCTGTCCCGAGATGCTGCCTTTCAACGCGATGATTAAAGCTGCGGGATCAGGGAATGTACGGGTGCTAGGGTGGTTGTCGAAGCGTCACGAGAAAGCTCCATGGGTCCCGCAGATGATGGACGAAGCATCGTCACCTGGGCAGATCGAGATGCTTCACTACCTGAACAAACACCCGAAGAACGCTGGGTGCACGGACGACATCATGATGGCTGCAATTCAAGGCAGACGTCTCGAGTCCGTGAGATGGTTGCACGCCCATTCTATCCTAGAGGTGTTTTTGGCGGATGGCGAGTACTTTGGGCAGGTTGTCATTGAATGCGGGCATGTCGAACTGGCAAGGATTTGTTTGATCACCCGCAGCACGACGAGCTTGATTTGACCGAAGGGTTCTGTGCTGCGCTCGAGCTCGGAGACATTGAGTTGGCCCAGTGGCTGCTGAGCAAGCAAAACAAAGTCACCGTGGACTTCCGCCATTATCCAAAACCAATGGGTTGTACCACCAAGGGCGGTCATTTGCATGTTCTGCAGTGGCTTCACAGACAAAAGCGTTTTCCTCACGCGTGTATTACGAAACAGGCGATGATCAATGCAGCGCAGTCTGGGAGTCTCGAAGTAGTGCAGTGGCTCCATGAGAATCGAAGCGAAGGGTGCTCCACGAATGCGATGGGTTCTGCTGCAAGACATGGTCACATCGAGGTTGTGAAGTGACTGCAAGCGAATCGCTCTGAAGGATGTACGCGGCGAGCGATGGACGGGGCCGCTGGGAATGGTCATCTAGATGTGGTCCAGTGGCTTCACACGAACCGAGCAGAAGGATGCACAACCAAAGCGATGGATCACGCTGCAATGAGTGGACATCTCGATACAGTCAAGTGGCTCCACGAAAACCGCCGCGAGGGATGCAGGCCCGATGCAATGGACCATGCAGCTGGACGGGGTCATCTCGACGTTGTCAAGTGGCTGCACGACCGAAGCGATGCGGCTTGCTGCAATGCGCGGACACTTTGGTGTCCTGCTCTTTTTGCACGCAAACCGCGGAGAAGGATGTCTTCGCAGTACAATCTACATCGGCGAGGAGTACATCGATCTCTTGGAGATTTTGCAGTGGCTGCATGCAAACTACCCTGACGCAGTTAATTTGGACGCGTTGAGAGGCCGTGGTGACTATATGGCACAAATACTCGAACATGTCTTGCCCTAGGTGTGACGTTTGCGGATTAGAAAGGACATGTAGAGGTAGCGAAGAGAATAGTGTGGAGAATGGGGAACTCGAACCCATAGCTATCGTATTCTGATTCTGAGTGTGTCTCTGGTTTATTTTTCGCCAACAGTCACGTGAAGGACATTTTGCATCAACTACGAAGTGTGTTCGTTATTTGTTTAGGCTTCATTTGCAAGTTATTGATATTCCAATGCACAAAAATCAAATCAACCCACAGTTCTCACGTGATAGGCGGTGAGAGGTCACTGCTCATGTGTATGCTGCCCAAAGAACCTTCCTTGCTGCGGACCGCCAAATCATCAAGCAAGGGATTTCTTGGCTACCGATCGCTGTGCTCTGACCGAGGGCTACTGTAGTGGTGGTCTTTGAGAACTCTAAACTGGAGCGTGCACATCCACAGATTTACTGGACAACTCGAACTGGATCGGGTCGAGATTCCCCCATTCTGCAGCCCATGTGACCTCCTGCTTCTCAAAACTCACACCGATGTGGGTCTGGTACTCGCTCAAGGTACGTTCTCCTCCAAGCGAGTACTTCCCAGCAGCTGCTCTCGAACCGCTATCAAACTCCTCTGTTGAGTTTGCATCTGCATCGCTGTTGCCGTGACTGCCCAGCAGAAGATTCTTCACGTACACCTGCGATGCTAAGCGCCATTTGACAGTCTCCTGGTCCTCGATTTCCTGGAACACACGGCGGTACGAACGCGTCCACAAATGGTAGATGATGGACTCGCCAGGAGTGAAGAAGTCCCAACCAGAGGTCCACATCCGCGCGCTCATGGACGCCTCTTCCCCAAAGAACAGGAACCGCAGGCTCTCGTCGTACGGCACCTCTTGGATCACTCTCGACGACGAGAACGTGAAGCCAGCCGCCCAGAAGCTCGACGGTAGTGGGCTAGCAAGCAAGAGAGAACAAGCCAGACGTGTTACTACTTTCAGAGAAGCCCACCTTAACCACAACACCACCACTACTGTAGGTAATCACGTACAATGGTGAGGTCTTCGCGAGGGTCTTGCTGGCTTGGCGCAGGATCCCGTGGTCGTCAAAGCTCGAGGCGCACAAGAGCGTCGGACGGATATCCGTCGATACCTGACATCCGCGTATTTCGCAACAGTTAGTATTGCCTGGTAGGTTTGCAGCCGCCTCATTTTTACCACTTAGACACACACCGCGTACATTGTTCGGAAGCGTGTACCCAAGTGGGTACGTCGTGAGAATTGGCTTGGAGCTCGGACATTTTTCCAGTTGGTCAATCAGGAACGCATCCCATCCATCTCTGAACCGCATGTGGCTGTCGATCTGCAGATAGTACTTCTCTCTACCCCACAACGTCTGCGCCTCGGCGCGAGCAACGCAGGGACCTGCAGCTCGGCGGTAGTCCACCCACTTCACACGTACCTGGGTGGCTGAGTACTTGTTCTCCAGGTACTGACGCGTACTATCTTCCTCATCTTCTTGCAGGCAGATACCAATATGGATTCTGTCGGGGTTCTTTGCTTTGAGCAGTAGATCGTCGACCGTGTGTCTGCATTCCGGGTCACGATAGCTGGGGATGGCAACAAAGATCGTGTCATTCTTGGACGAGTCCTCAATTGCTTGTTGAGGCACAGGAGCAGGCATTGGCGTTACCGAGGTCGCCACAGCCATCATCTTCTTTAGCATTGCCGGAGGGTCTACTTGCTGCTGGGTCTTCACGCGTCCATAGTACCAAATCGTCAGCGCCATTCGTTCGCGGAAGGTCGGCAACACCTCGTGCTCGACGTCCAGACTCCGAAAGACGACCAATGTGTCCAGCTGTGGCGGCACATCCCATTGATTGGCCGGGGCAGAAGATGATGAAGAGGACCCCCCTTTGACATACACGCGAAGCTGTCCTCCGTGGTCAGCCACCCAGCTTTCATTCAGGTAATATACACACGTGAGGATGCGCACGAGTCCACCCGAAGACGATGAAGATGACGATGACCCGCCTGTTTCATCTTGATGCGCGGTCGAGTACGTATCGGAATGTTTGACAAAGCGGCTCCCATCACCTGGCTAGTACAAGACCGACAGGGTCAGTCAGCGAATCAAGTGATCAAGCATACTGCATATTGGCAACAATACAACACACACGTACAAAGATGGCAAACTGCGTGGACGTCACGTTGCGGATGTCCATGTCTGGGACCGCGCTCTTCACGCCGTAGACCACGCTCTCCACTCTCTTCATCAGGTGCACGATCGCAGGGTGTATGAGACTGTCGTCAGTGCGGTTCAGGTCACTCGGACGCTTGATCCAGTGGATGCGGTCGCCTCGCACCGTGCGCTCGTTGCGCAAATGTTCACCATGGCCAATCTTGGCTTCGTGGAACGTCTTGGTCTTGGCCAACTCCATCAGCGCGTTTCGCACCGCACACGCGCTTTCTGAGCCAAGAAAGCGCTCTCGCACGACAAAACCTGGAGACTCGGGGTGCCTAAGGACTGCGAAATAGAGCAAGAAACACAAAATGACAGCTCGTGTGAGTGGCGCACGCACTGAAAGTATGGAGAGTCGTCGTTCACCCAGTGCTTACCAAATGTCAGTTGTCAAAAGCACACGTAGTGGAGCGATCATAGCAAGTCGATCGGACGTACCAAAGAGCTCGGATGGGTTGAGTTTAAAGACCGATGGAGGGCCATAGTAAGGCGCAATACCGCCACGAACAGCACCTTGCTTTTCGATACCGCTAGATAGCTGTACTGTGGTGCCAGTGTTCGCACACTGGCCATCATCATCGCGGCTGCTGTTGTCGTCATGGTCTTGACCTTTCTCCACCTTGATGGTGTCGCTCTGCTTCGCTGGTGCTATGGCAGTGACGGTAGCAGTAGGTTGCTGCTGCGCAGAGGACGTGGTTGAGTTGCTGCTGCTCTGTATCTTCTCGCCGAGCGACGCCTCCACCAGCGCCTGCAGCTGCGGCGAGAGCACGCTCAGCAGCGACTTGCACTCCATTTTTCCTTCTGATCGCTCCTTTTTGACAACGATGGTGGGAGCGATAATTGGACCATCTGAATCTGGAATAGAATCAGACAAGGAATGTGACTCAGGTAACCTTCTATCATGCACCAAGAGGAGGGTGATGAGTAAAGTGAGTCTGATTACTTGGAATCAGAATATTTCTCAAGGTCTCAGATGCATGGGCAACATTGTGAATTCATTGGGGTAGGATCTGGTAATCTAAGCTCGTCTTTCCAGCCCCGGATCTGTAGTTTCTCGCTTTACAACCTCGAGATGACCGTACTCCGCAGCGCCATCCACGGCGTTCGTGGGGTACCCTTTATTTCAGCTCTCGTAGAGCCACTGGACGATGTCGAGGTACCTTCCTGAAGCTGCAGAATTCATCACCCGTGAACTCTTAGTGCAAACATCACCATTTCGATACTTGTCAAGCCACTGCACTATTTCGGGACTTTCAAACTGTGTTGTGTTGACCATCGCCACCTCTGAACACGCGTCAAAGAACCCTTGTTCATGGACCCACTGCAGAACGGGTAGCTGGCCGCTCCTGGCGGTGCAGTCCATTGGTTTAGCGTTCCAGCTGAAGCTCATTTCTCCTTCGCTCTTGCTCTAGAGCCATTGAGCCAGCTCGACGTTCTCACACTCCACAGCCACACAAAACCCTTCGGTCAAATCAAGCTCGTTGTACAGAGGATGGTCGAATTGATACCTGCTTTGCCAGCTCTGTATTCCCGCTACGAACAACACATCGTCCAATGTCCGCATCGCCCAAATCAAACACACCAAGATGAGCGAGTGTGGAGCCATTTTGCGGCCTCGAGATGGTCGCAATCGATTGCGGACACCGCTGCAGCATTCGTGCATCCGACGGTCTTCGGATGCTTGTGTAGCCATTCCAGGGTCTCGATCTGTCCAGTCGATGCGGCGGCATCCATCGTTCCCGGGATCCACACGGTGCGCTCATGGCGATTTGCGAGCCACGCTAGTAATCGGATACTCCCCACCTTCGTCGCCTCGACCATCGCGCTGTATGGTACCACATTGGGGCAGCGCGCGTGCAGTTACTCAACCATCTTCAGGTTGTCGTGCCTCACTACTGAGACCAGTCCCTGGCTGCACAGATACCGACAGTAGTATAGGTCGACACCAACTGATATCCCACGAAGAGCAATACGAGGGAGCAACGACAACAGGTTCGCTTCACAGGCACGCGGAAGGCTCCAGGACCGAGGCAGTCCGCAGTCGAGAAAGTCGCCGACCGCTGTGACGACGTGCTGCAACGCGGCGACCTGCGCACCTGCCACGGTACGCAGCGCCACCGCGATAGACGTAAGCGGGCGAAGGTGTGGCAGTGCTGTCGCCGGTGATGAGCGCTCTCTTGATGCATTCGCCATTGTGTGTGGGGCTGGGATTTTGGCGAGCTCTGGTTCGTTGGGCAGTCGACTGACTTCAGTGAATGAATGGGGTGGGGGACACTGAAACAGGCTGACTCGATTGTCTTCTCAAGTGCGCATGATTGCCGATACCTCCTGTATGTGTCACTGATTGAGGCTGCATATATACGAACTGAAACATCGGTGACGATTTGGAGTATACTTGAAACATCTGGGGCCATCTAGCCTGAGGATCCCTAAGATTTTATGGCTTTCAGCTCTTTCGCAGACTTTCCAGGTGCGTCGCTCGAGTAAGCTACTCCCGCGATCCTGGCTGAACAACCTGTTTGTTGCGCTGGTCATGGCGAACTGCTGGTCCGCCCCGGTGCTCCAGCATTTGCTTCACCGCCACCAGGGCATGGAACGCGTCGCGTACTTGGTGGTCGGCGCAGTGCTGAACATCGGATCGAGCATTCTCATCTCACTGGTCGTCTTTCTGCCGTACTACGAAGCTTTCCTGGTTGAGTACCTCACATTCCTGTCCGAGCTGCTCTACGGCGCACTGTGGTTTGTACGCCTCGCGATGGAAGGACAGCTGCTGTTCTCTCTGACATCCGTCGATGTTTTCTCAAGGCTGATCCCACACGTCAGTATCTTCAGCGCACTGGCGAGTGCGTCAGCCCTGATATGTCGACAAGGCAGCCGTCGGAGACGACGCACACTCACCGCCGTAGATCCGGCGATCCTCCTGTTCTTCTTTCCACGACCGAATCCAGACCTGGTACTTCTTCTGTGATTGCCGTTAGTCCAAGTGCTGTTGTAGCTGCTGAAGGTCCAGTAGGTTCAACTCTCTCAAAGCTCAAGCTCTCGCCTCCCGTGCATCTCAGAGAAAGCGACTTGTGGTACATCTCGCATGGGGACTCGGAGTGTTGATTCTCCATCTTCGAGCAGTGACGCAATCCCAGCAAATTGTATCAGGATGTCACCAAGCCACTCGCTCCTGGTTTGCGGTCGCCTGTCCGTGTTCCGTGTATGCATGCAACTGCTATCGCCAGGGCACGACGAGCCCCAACGAGGACTCCTGGAGGCAACTCGACAGAGTCTCGTGCACCTGACGGTTGCACACTGCTCCGAGCTCAGAATGCCCAATCACTTGCAGAGTTTCTCGAACCTACTGGGACTCCACATCCACAACTCGACGATCGCAGAGTGGACGAAAAACAACGCCATCTCAGCCTCAAAGCACCCAAAACTGACTGTCTTCGGTATTGCCAAGTCCAACATGACTGGCATCCCTGACGGTATGCTCGAGCCCTTACCGCCCACGCTGATGGACATCGAGCTCTCGCACACCGACTTGACGTCGCTGCCGCCAGACCTCCGCAAGAAATGACACCCGCTGTCGACTCTGTACATCGAACACTCGCTGCTCACAGCGTTTCCCGAGGCGCTGCTCTCCTTGGAGGTCACAGAGTTGTCGCTCCATGGCAACTTGATCAAAGAGCTCCCTGAGTTGGCGAATATACATCAATACTTCTTCTTGCTTGTGCTGAGCGGCAATCCGCTGGGGAACTCCCTGAGGAACTCGGTGAAGGCACATCCTTTTCCTATTTCAGCGCAGAGCGCACGCTGCTAGAAACGCTGCCAGCGTGGACTCATATGAACATCATCGAGTCGATGTTCCTCTACGGAACGCCTTACTGTGAAGTCAACGGGCAAGGTACTAATAGCAGAATCCAGGGTGATGCCGCTTTGGAGTGCGTGACGCGCGACAGGCAACCCGACGGCAGATTCCCGCTACAGATCATCGACCCTCTGACCTCGCTATAAGTCTCTGCCAGTGATGCGCGAGAGAGAGAAAAGGAGAGGCTACGCGGTTGTCCTTGGAGTCGATGGCAAGTACTTGGAGCTGTCTGCTGAAGTGAGAATGGATGACAAGTATGAATACGAGTAGACCAGGCGCCATCACCCTTATTGCTTCGCCAGCTCCGACGCCAAAGTCTGCGGCTATACCAACCAAGGCGTCGACTGCGATCTTGGGTTCCTCTCTCACCACGTTGGTGTACATGGCGGCCACCTAAGCAAGTGCAATTAGAATTTTCGATATGCCCAAAAATCCACTAATTACGATGGACCAGCGTCGAAATATGATTTGGGAATAAAGTTGTTATGTCTCTCCTTCTCATCGGCTCCCAAATATGAAAGGTGCAAAGCAAACCACAGAAGATTGGTGACCAGTCGAACGCGGGCGCAGATACATGATGTAAACTACTTCCAGGTACTAATGGAGTACTCTTTGCCAGGTCACAATTCGTAGAGACCATTCCGAGTTCGCTGACACCCTCGTTGTATCTGATCTTCCTCGAGAATCCAATTGAAATCCGAGTTTATACTCGCATTCCCCATAAGATAATGCTGCTTGATGTGGTGTTGATCGCCGATCTCTAAGAGAGGTTGTGCGCGCACAAATATGAACTGTATTGTTCGCTGGATCAAATCAAACCGGATGTCTTATCTGCCTACAAAATGTAGCCATTTCAAACGGATGGACGTCAGCGCACGTGCAATGAAATGGCGGAATCTGGATACGAAACTGGTTAGAGCGCAACTCATACTGTAGTGGACTAACGTGTTGTGCGAGGTTATATTATGATATGTTAGGAACAAATGACTCGGGGGGATCCAGAAAGATGCAAGCGCATTCAAGAGACATTCATGAGGACAGACTTCGAATCCCAGTCGCCTCTCGTATCTTCTTCTTTTGTACCACTTCTAACTCGTACCATCTGTCTAGTCGCGCTGCAGCGTGAAGCCCGTGCCGAGCTCAATGTGCGAGAGCTCCGCGAGCACCTGGTCGCCGGCGAGGATTGGCGGGTACTTGGCGACGGCCTCTGGGGTCGCGAAGTGGCCCAGTGGCTCGAGCGTCGTGTCCGAGCCCGAGTGCGAGAAGAGCGTCGAAGACACGCGCCAGAGGCTCTTGCCGGCTACCTTGCGCTCTTCGATGGTCTTCAGCGCCGCCTCCGAGACGATCACTTCGTGGAAACCCGCCTGGATGTAGCCGCCCGTCAGGTACTCCATCTGCTTGCCGGCCTGCACGAGCAAACAGCCGTCGGGGATCTTCACTGCGGTTCGCGTGCCGTCGCGGAGCCAGATGAAGAGTCCCGGGAAGCGCGACTTGCCGTGGATCGTCAACAAGTTCAAGTCTGTATGTCATCAAACATTGTATACGAGTGTGAGATGGGTACAACAGTAGTAGTAGTCGATCCACACAAAGCATGACCACCGTCACAACAAACAAACGTACCGTAGTGATACGACGCGAGCACATCATTGAGCGTGTTGAAGCGACCAAAGTTGCTGCCCGTGGGCGCCAGCAGATGCGGTCCGTACTCGAGGCGCTTGGAGAGCGTGTCCTTCTCGAGCCCCAGTCCGATGGCCGCGATCTCGACCAAGTCGCGGATCGCGTCCATCATCTTGCCGCCCCACATGTTCATGACGCTCTCCCACTCGGGGAACGCCTTGGGCACGACTGGCTCGGCGTTGAGCTCCGAGAACTTGGTCTCTTTTGGGCGGTCTCCGATGCGCCAGAAGAAGCGGCTCTTCTTGTCCGCCTCCGGTGGGCAGATCGACACGGGCGCGTGCTCCTTAGGCAGCGCCTCGGCGCGCGCGCAGTGGTTGCGCGCGTTCTCTTTGAGCTCCGGTGTCACGCCCACCTGATAGTGGAAGTCCGGTCGCGCGTCTTCCACAAAGTCTGTCGTCTCAAAGTAACGCTCCATCATGTTGAGGAACGTGTCATTGTCTGAGTCCGCGGCGCGCTGCAAGTCCATCATCATCCATAGAGCAGCAATGCGTTAGCGAACAGTCCTGCATGTGAACGCAGAGAGAAGTAGCAGGGGCACAAAGGCATTTACCTCGTCGCGCAGACAGAGCACGCCGTACTTGCGCAGCGACTCGGCGGCTTTCTCGCACTCGGCCTTGTCGCCCGTGAGCTTGTAGTGCTTGAGGTCGATCACAGGCAGCTCAACCATCGTGTCTGCTGTGTGTGTGTGTGTGTGGCTTGGTTGACTGGTCGGCGGCGAGGCGAATACGGGAGTGAGCGTAGGCGAGAGAGCGCCCTTGTCGTACACGCAGCAGCACACAGACGCGGAGTCTACAGAGAGCGGATGATGCGCATGCGGCAGTGACGATTGGCGGATCATCCGCGTCGTCCTATTCGTGCACACAATCAGTCACTCAATCAGTGCTCTCGGCGTTTTTATTGGCTATAAATGTGTAGCTACTGATAAAATGCATACCATCATCTGATTCCTTACCACGCAGTAGCCTACAAAACGGTAAATATCTAGAGAAGAGGTCTCTTCAAGTGCATATTCCTGTTGTTATGATTGGCTTGAAGAATGCACTGAATGCGAGTTTCGCGCGTTTCTATTGGTTCTGGTGGTAAAGCGGTAAGTAATCGAGGGATGACCTTGGGAAGACCTACGCGCAACCTCAGCACTGTAAATACCGAAACTAAAAATACAAACACCCAAAATAGAAAACAAGTGTATAACAGTGAAAATACAGCTATACGCAATACGTGTGTAGTTACAACAATCAACTCATTGACCCCAACGATGCTCGCGTACTCAGCCAAAAGCCAAGCCTGGATACCAGCACGCACAACCGGTTTTCAATCCTCAGCCTGTCAGACTCGAAAGTCGCATCATTCTGCAAAGTCAGGAGACCAGGAGCGTCGACACTTGGATCTTCTCGAACGACTGTGTCATCTTGCACGTGAGCAGCCAACGGATTTGAAGGAGGTTGCACGTTATCTGAAGCATTGACTCCTTGGATCTATCATCGGACTCGCCAATACCGCTGCATTGATTGACAACTCGTATGGATTCTGCCTCACGCCCCAAAACTCTTCACCAACATTCGCAGCAAAGCTGCAGTCCATCAACGCAAGATGCCACCAGCTGGACCCTTGCGTCGCTGGATGGAAGATGGCGTACTTGAGCCACTGAGACTTGAATTTCGACAAGTTCCACTGACTGTTTGCACAGAAACCTGTATCGGTAAGCATATTGCCTTCCCCTGGAGGTCTACTTCTCAACTGCACACTAAAAACGATACCACAGTTGGTTGGTTGACGCTCGTCGCTCACGATCACCAGTCGTCCACACAGCACCACTAGCACGTACAGCAGCACTCCGTCGTCCCTTCAGCCTCGCCATCTTCTTCTTCTTCCTCTGCTGGTCTTCACGCACACCTGCATTCTCCTTCCACGCTCTCTCTCTACACATACACACACACACATGTTGAAGTCGCACAAAATCAAAATGCGGAAACGAGCCTCTCCACGCATCAGAAAAAGAGCAGAGATGACCAATATCAATCATCAGCCATCATTTTTGACAGGGTGCGGTTTCTCTGTGAAGTTTGTTTTTGTGCGGCTCACATCCAGAAGAATTCCATCATCAACGAAAGCAACGAACGAGCCAAGAGGATCAATCACTCAAGATGCGCGCTGCTGCCGTTGCTGCCACCGCTGCGCGTCGCGCTGCGCCAAAGAGCGCCGCCACCCGCGCGCTCGCTGTCCGTGCTGTCGCTGCGCACGCCTCTGCGCAGGCTGGCGCTCGCTTCCAGAGCTTCCATGCGCAGTCGTCGCCGGTGCTCTCCAACAGCTTCGTTCGAGGCTTTGCGACCGATGCGCAGCAGTCGGAGGACGCGAACCAGTCGCAGTCGTTTACGAACCCAGAGTTTTTGATTCTCGAGAACGCGCTCAACCACGTCGACGAGCACGGGTACAATCCGTGCATTGCTGCTGTTTTGTGTGGACTTACCGATATGATAGATCTTTTTTGCGGCAATGAATGATGTTGTTGTTGGGCTAACGCTACTGTGCTTGGTTTGTATGGTGACGATTGATTATAGCTGGACGGTTGAAGCGCTCGCTGCTGGCGCCACGGACATGGGTTACCCATCAGTTGCGCATGGCATGTTCCCGCGCGGCGCGATTGAGCTGGTCGACTACTTCATGGACAAGTGCCACGACGAGCTCCGCGAGAAGCTCATCGCGAACACGGACCTCTTGCAGACGATGAGCGTCACGGACCGCCTCAAGTACGGTGTGCGCGCGCGCTTGGAGCTGACTGCACCAGTGATGCAGACGTGGCCGCAAGCCATGGCGCTCGGTGCGCTCCCGCAGAATGCGCCAACGACGTTCAACAAGCTCGCGAAGCTCTCGGACGAGATCTGGTACTTTGCCGGCGACAAGTCGACCGACGTGAGCTGGTACACGAAGCGCGCGCTGCTCACGGGCATCTACGCGAGCACGGAGCTCTTCATGCTCTCGGACACGTCGCCGAACTTCGACGAGACCTGGGCGTTCCTCGACCGCCGCGTCGAAGAGTCCATCGCGCTCGGTGAAACACCACAGAACGTGCGTACTGATTTTTTTCCTTGGTGCATTCTTGATCATGTGGCTAACTGGTTTGGTTGGTTGTGTGGATGCTGCACTTCTAGTTGAGTGACGTGTCGTCGATGGTCGGCATCGCGTTCCAGTCGTTCTTCAGCGCGGCGACGTCGCTCGCGGGTCCTCTGAGCTCGCAAATCATCTCGAACTCGCCGCTCGCCGGTGTGCCGAACCCGATCTCGGCGCTCGGCAGCGTCGTGCCCCCGTCGGTCGTCTCGGGTCTCGCGTCTGCGGGTTTCCCTCCGAACCCATTGGCGTCGGGCGCCAGCAGCGCCGTCAGTGGCATGCCAGCGTCGCCGTTTGATGGAGAGTTCGACCCAAAGGATATGAAGGAAATTGACGAAGAGCTCGAGAAGCTCGGCGGCGCCCGAAGATATTAGACGGACAGCAGTGCACCAGCACATGTCAGCTGCAAGCGAGCAAACAAGTAAGGAGAAGGTTATCGTTGCAACTGTGGGACATTGTCAGTCCTGCATCTACCCACCCAGTCCAGTGTCAGTCCATCCACACATTCTCCCATTCCACTCAGTCGAGAAAAAATAACAATGTTGAAAAAAATCAACGACTACTCTGCAGGTCTGGGCTCCGTGTCGTCATCTCCTCCCTCTTCGTCTTCGATATCACCTTCTTCTTCTTCGTTTTCATCTCCGCCACTCTCTTCCTCTTCCTCATCGTCTTCTTCCTTCTCTCCGCTCTCGCTACCATCTTCGTCTTCCTCTTCGTCTTCCTCTTCTTTCTGGGCTTTCTCCGTGAACACTTTCTTCGCCGCAGCCTGTGCCTCGCGCTTCTCGCGTCGCGCCTTCTTGAGTCTTTCAATGCGCGTGTCCTCCTCACCGACCATGCGCGCCTCCTCGGCGTCCCAGGACGCGTACTGGAGGTCCAGCGCGCGCAGATCGTCCCGCACGCGCAGCAGCTGACGGTACCAGCTCTCCTCCTTCTCCGCTTTCCCATCACGCTCGCGCTTGACCATGCGAATGGCTTCGCCCAGCAGGCACATGGGCCACTGCTCTTTAAAAAACTCTTTCTTGTCCGGACAAAGCAATTGGCCAGGTCCGCACATGCGGTTTTGTCTCCAGACCCCAATGTAGCTGTACCCAAGGCCGTTGGTCTCCGAGCCTTTTCCGTGGCGCATGTTGCCGTAGAACTCGCCTTCGTAGAGAGTGTCGCTCTGCGTGGACCGGAGCTTGCCCATGCCACAGCGCACGCCGTTCTTGAACTCGCCCTCGTACACGAATCCGCTCTGCTCCATGATGCCAAAGCCGTGGAACTTGCCGTCGACGAACGAGCCGCGGTACGTGACTCCGTTTGGGTACACAGTGCACCCCGAACCATGTTGTTGGCTCGCCTTCCACTCACCACTGTATTTGCCGCCGTCGCTGAACGCATACACGCCCATGGGTCCGTGCATTTCGCCGTCTTTCCAGCGGCCGTTGTACGTGAAGAACGGGTGTTTACCGTGGCTCTCGAGCTTGCCGCGGACCTGGGGGGCGAGGCCCGGAGGTGCGTTCATTATGGGAACATGCGGGATCAGCTCGAGCTTCTCGAGGGCCAGCGAGTCCTCCTCTTGGATCGTAGCGATGGTCTTTCTCTGTTGTTGTTGTTGGCTCGTCCTGGTCGTGCTGTCGCTGTCACTGTTCTTGTGTTGGTGCTGGTGGTGGAACGAGCAACCGCGGAAGGTGCGCTCGAGCAGGAGCTGGTTCTGCTCGCGTGGCTCCAGGGCTTTCGTTGAAGATGCTAGTGACGAAAGTGAAGGCATGTAGCTATCATCTTGCAATTGTCGTCGCCCTGGCTTCATGATCGCGTCATAGTGCGCCTGGTGCTCGCGCATGCGCACTTCGAGCGTCGAGAGCGCCTCAGGCCGCGCGTAGAACGCCTGCTCGAGCCGCGCGAAGAGCACGGAGCTCCAGCGGTTGAGCACGATCTGGTTCGACTTGAGGAACCACGGCGCGAAGCGCGCGTGCACCTCCGGGAGCCCGATGCGGCGCAGCATGCGGTAGTAGAACAGGCTGCGCGGGTCTTCGTCCTTGAAGCGCTATTGCAAACACAAACGATATATACATACAGAGCATAACCCCACCCAATGATCATTGGAGGTTAAGCATAGCGTGGGTGGTTTTGTACTGAGAGACACACTCATATTAACGACACGTACGCGATGGTAGGCGGGCAGCACTTTTTGCTCTTTCCGGATCAGTGCGTTGAGCTGCTGCATTAGCTGTAGCACAAATTACAACAGAACAAAACCCATAGAGCAAGTCACGGCAGCGTGCGAGTCGTTTTGTGCCGTCACAGCCCAAGGGTATCTCCTAGAACGCACCTGCGTGAGTTCCTGCTGCGTCCGCTGGCGCTCGTCGCTCTCGCGCAGCAGCAGCTGCTTGACAAACTTGTCGCGCGCATCCTTCGGTTTGTCTCGCTTCGGCTTCTTCTGCTTGCGCTTTGGGAGGTTCACGAGCGGCATGTCAAACTAGTGATGCTTCAGACTGACTGCCAACGACGGCAAGATCTCTTGCTTGGAATGTGTGTGGACGACCACTTCAACACGGAGCAGCGACAAGGAGCAAGGACCAATTTAGAGAGCAACAAGTATCCGTTTCGTTTATTTAGGCGAGAAGTTGAATACGACTATCAATTATTGCATCGCACCAGACTGATCAATATTCATTTGCGCACACATTTTCAGCTTCGTATTCGTCTACTGTCGCTTAGCAACATGTAGGTTGTGTGCAAATAATAATACAGCAGTTGGTTTTTGGTTGGGTCTGTGGGATAAATCTATGGTCACATGCACACTTAGATCGTGCTTGCAACCTCAAACTTCATCGCTGGGGTTCTCTATTGCATAGCGTTGTTTTATGAGCGGCTTTTAATTACCATGGAGAGGTACAAAACCGAGCGAGCTTGCGAGTGGAGAGAGTGTGGTGCGTTCGATTCGATTCGCACACATACAAAATACGCATCCATGCATTCATACATACATGCATGCTTGATCGAGGTAGAAAAAATGCCGTTCTCTCAGTGTTTTTGAATACAGGGTTCTCTACACGGCGGCGAGGAGCTCCGAGGAGCACCCGCGCGCTTTCTGTATTAGCATGGTTTTGATCATCCACGAGAAGGCGCACAACACACATACACAGACATACTCATACAAATAGCTGGACTGAACACGACAGCGCTCACACAGGCAGGCAGGCACGCGAGCCGAAATTGGCGAGCTGGAGGCGCGTCTGTTGCTGCTACTGCTGAGAGCGTGATCTCGCTTGTGCCGTTGTCAAACGCTGGAGGCGTGGAGCGCAGCGGTCCCATCTCGGTTGTGTGAGCTCTTGGAATGACTGGTCCATAGAGAAGGCGACCAATCAGGGCCGACGGTTCGACACGCAACGGAACCGGTTCGGGACCGCGCACCGTTTAGCATGTAATAAGTGCGAATTGAGTTTCTGCGACTGGTGGGAGGATCTGAACTCTGAGCTCTTGAAGGAGTCAGCACGCGAGAAAAGCCCTCGAAGAGCTTATTTCGAGAGCGCGGCAATTGGCAATGGTGCGTGTGTGGCCGCCGTTGGTTGTGTGGTTATTCCGTGGCATCCGCACTGCCTGCTCTGCTACTAGGGAGTGTGAGCTCATGGAGAAGGGATCGCCAGTGCGTTCGATGGTAGCCATTCGTTCCCCACACTGCATACAGTCAATGCTCAGAACTTCAGCCGGTTCTGGCACATGAACTGGCAGTGAACGCCCGCAGTCATCCGTTGCGGTGTAAGAAATACAGAGAGGATTGTAAGGCTGAGCAACAAGCAAGCAGCTCAGCTGTGTGGCTCTCGCTCTACCTGCGTTCTGATCCCCGTCTGCATGGTCCAACCACCTCTGCGCTGGACAATGGGCTCCAAAATTTACTCCATCTTTTTTTCGATGCACCACTCGCTGGCTGTATCTGGGACGATCTTCTCACCATGCCGGCACCGGTACTGTAATCACAAGCGAGTTATTCTATTACACCCAACGTGTGTGTGCACACTGTCGTGCTTGCATTACAAGGATTTCATGTACACCGCGCGATCAGCATTACGCCGTTGCGGTGGAAGGGTGACATGAATATTTTGAAGGAACCGACCACACACACACACGCGCGGGCGTGGTATGGATTACGAAATTCGGATTGCTTGACTTCTTCTTATTCCTCACTGGACTGGAGGTGTCAGCTCATCAGGGATTCCCATTCATCTCTTCTGTCCGTGCATTGGCTCCGCATTCAAGCAAGACTCAACAGGTCAGGTTGGCTAACTACACTTGATAAGAGCTCCATGCCCTCTCAATCCAACAAACGCCTTTGGTGTTCCACCACGCCACGTAGAACTGCTGCGCCAGTAGGAGGCCAACTGCGACCACCCTCGCGGAGTGCGCAAGTGAGGGGAGTGGGCTCTACAACCATCGACACCGTGGGCTTGTGGGGCTTAGTGGCCGACGGTCGTCACGCTTTTCAAAGTCGCACGTGCCGCTTTTTGCAAAACTCAAAAATCAGTATGCAGCCATTATCATTCGATGATCACGGACAGGTGGCCGGTCGGTCGGTCGCAGTGGCCGGTCGGAATTTGACACATCATCGACGCACGTGCGTCACCAGTTGAGAACGTGGGTAATTGATGACGCCATAGTGAAGTGGTCCACATAAATAACTGACACATTGACCTGCGTTGCACTTGCAGCACTCGTCGACAAAACCGAGACACACACACAAACTGTTGGTGAACAAGCAACGCAAAAAAGCAAACACCTTGTGTGATGCACCGTTGTTGCAACACACAACAACAACAACAAATTCCAAGTTGCAAATGCGCCAATGCGAAATGATGAGTGCGGTGCGAACGCAACGATGAAAAGGGGTGAAGAGAAGGATCGACATGAGGTGGGCGTGGTGTGTGTGGAGTATTGCGTATGTGTAATCCGTGTGAACAGCTGGGCGTGCAGGGATTCGCGTAGCACATTGCAGTTGGACCACGTTTCCGCGAGAGCGAACGACACGAACACGTTATATATTATGCAAAAGCAAGGTGGCGGGGTCGATCAGAAACTTGGTGCTTGGCTTGCATTGACTGCAATTTGTACATGTCAAATTTTACTGATTTTTCGAATGCGAGTAAAAGAAAAAAGGAAGGATAGTAAAGTGTATGTTGAACTCGTTCGCGGCAGAGGCTGCAGCTGCGTTTCTTGACGTGCGTCAGTCAGGTTGTCAAAAATGCGACACCAGCTACTGACGCACGTGTACAGTGCGAGCCATGCACACGCGCGCCATGTTCGCTGAAGCGCAGGTACGCATTTGCAGCGAGTGCTGACAGCTCATGAGTCAATCACCTGCCTGCCTGGTTTTTTAAAAAGTATACACGACAAAATGTTGAATTGATGAATAAAAATGCTCACGAGATTTGCTGCGGCTTCCAAAAAGTGTGTGTACGCCAGGATCCCATTTTACAATTCTGCTTAACTAACAAACAGCGAACCGGTGGGTTCTATTTTTATTTTTAGCGAAATGCAGCGCTAAAAGTAGAGCCCATCGACAATCCGAACGAGAGCGAAATGGGTTCAGCTTGCGGTGAGCATCCAAAAATCTAAAAATAACATGGAAACCTGAAAATTAACTTTTGTTTGGGCTTATATGTTCGCGACGGATGTGCCGTTTTCTTTTTTGCATGTTAGTGACGTGCGCGAGTTGTTGGGAATTGCGCGGAAAGTTTCAAGCGACGCATGCGTGCGTGCGTCTGCATTTGATTTGATGCACCGGCAAGCAAACAAGCAACAAGCAAACAAGCAACGGCTTCTTGTGTGTCCGACAGACACCATCTTGGCAGTCACTATCGTTAATCCCCCCCATATGGTTGCTGTCAAAAATGAACATCCTTCGCCAAATGGATGCTCGTGTGTAATTACTGATCAAATCCACTTTTGGTGGATATTACAACTGTGGAGGCAGAACGCATTTTTCATTCGATTTCTCTACTCAACTGAGGTGTTCTGATCTGTGGAACCGAGCCGCATCTGCTGCACACGAAACTCTTTGCAGATCTATGTTACCCACTTCACCTAGGCTCGAGGCAGGCATTTTTACGAGAAATATCGTGGAAGTAAGTCCGAACCATGATCTCGATTTTGCGGAGAGCATTTTGCATTTATCCGACACTTTCTCATGAGTCAATCTGTTCGCACGAAAACTCCGAGTCATTTTGTGCTGCACTCCCCATCTGAAAAGCACTCACAAGAATGTGTCCATCCCTCACCTTGATTGAGTGCATTTTGCATTTTTGCTTTGTGGAGTGAAGAGCGGTCGCTTCGTCGACACTCTTGAGGTCGCTTGGTTGGGGTTTGGATGGCAGATGCCAGTATTTCCCTACCCCTCTTCAGCATCCATTCACCTTTTTAGCCTAAAACTCTACAAGTTAAGGTATTATTGATAGCATTTAGACGGATACAGAATCGTCCACTCGTTGCCGGCGACATGGCCACCGTCGTGTTTTCGCGACGTTTTTCGCGTTTTCCGTCCTGGAATGCGCTTGAGCCAAAATGGATCGCCTCGCGCTAGCAGAGCCACCCGGAGAGGCGCAGGTTTACGGTACAGCGCTCACCCGACCAGATTGGTTATAATATATGCGTCGAGCAGACGACAGATACTTGTTTGCTTGCTTGTTGGGGCCAGTACAGATAAGGGATTTTTTGCCATGTGTGGAAACAACAACAAATTGCTAGTAAAGCCAGACAAAACTTGTGTTGTCTTGACTGCTGGCTGACTGACTGGGCAGTGTTCCAATCAGCGACTGACAGATTGGTGCACTTGGTTGCTTGAGTGTGTGTCTTCGGGTCGAAGATCCGGAGTGATTGGCGGAAGTCGTCCGCTAGGGGTCTGGCTTGACCACAACCCAAAACGCCGCCACCACCCCCTGTCGCTCCAGGTGGAAAAAATATCAGCCTTGCTTTGGCTCGGGTTGTGTTTTTCTGTTGTTGTTGCGTAGCCCCCGCCCATCCGTCGATCGATCGGGTCAGTCCCCTCCTCCTCCTTACTTGTTTGCCTTATTTGCCTTGTTTTGCTGGGTTTTGGACCGAAGCGATGCAAGCAAGCGCATTTCGCAACTTCACCCCTAGCAAGCAAGAGCAGCGGGAAGAAAAAAAAAGCTATTTTTCAATTCTCCGCAGCAGCGTGTGCGTGCGAAAAGCCGCCGCAACGCCATCACCCAGCAACAAACAACGAAGCAAGCAAGTGCTGCTGCTTTCGTTCTTAGCCGCGCGCCCAACGACAACACCTTGTGCTGTCGGCATCAAGCAAGACATACAAGACATACAAAGCGTCCGCAGTTTCCCACTTGCGCGCGTTCAGTCAACCCGTTGAGTTCATCATCACCATCCGCCGAGCTGTCACAGATTTTGCCATCCGTCCCAGCAGCCATGTAAGTGCACTTGCTCGCCTTGTGTTCGATTGATTGTGCGTGACGAGATAAGAACGAGAGAGATAGTGGCTGCCTGCGTGCTGCTTGCTTGTTGTTCCAAAACACTCAACACGCATTTGCGCAGACACGCCACGCCACGCGCCCTCTCGCTCTTGCTTGTTTGCCTTGCTAACCGTGAAAACACCGCTTGCAATGTGTGTGCTGTGCGTGTAGCCAACACCAATCAAGACCAAATCAAGCCTTCCGCCACATCAACCCAGTAGATAGCGAGCTAGTATATGGGCTGCCAGCAGTCCCGAGATGAGCACATGGCGCTGCGACCGGGTGCCGCCAACAACGACAACGACAACGACAACGACGCCGCGAACGCGCGCCCGCGCCTGAGCCTCAGCCAGCTGCTACTGCAGCACAGCAAGCAGCAGGACGCCAGCGGCTCCCACCGCGACGTCTTCAGCATCTTCGGCGAGCGCGGCATGGTACTCGAGCACTCGGAGCATTCGCACCTGAACACGCAGCAGTCCCAGGACCAAGACGTACGCACGCAGATCGAGCTCTCGAGCTGCTCGCCCGAGTCACCCTCGGGCAGCGTGTTCTCGACCGCGACGACCGCGAGCGATTCGGAGCGCACGCAGGTGCTACAGCACTCGGGCCAGAGCTTCCCCGAGCTCCGACTACGCTTCGGCGCGTTTTCGGACAAGGGGCAGCGCAAGCAGAACGAGGACCGCTACGTGTGCACGAGTGACCGCATCCTGGACGACGTGGTCGCGTTCTTTGGCGTGTACGACGGCCACGGCGGCGCGCGCGTAGCCGAGTTCCTCTCGCAGGAGCTGCACGGCGCCATCTTCGAGCACATGCGCAACTCGCCGCGCGACATGAAGAGCTGTCTCGCCGACGCGTTCGTGGAGGCCGATGACGTGATCTTCCAAAAGCAGATGGAGTCCGGGTCCACGGCGGTGTCGGTGCTCATCCGCGGCTCGACCGCAATCGTCGCATCCGTGGGCGACTCGCAGGCCGTGCTGTGCACGCGCGGCGGCAAGGCGCTCAACTACTGTCCGCTGCACACGCCGAACTCGCCCGGCGAGCGCGAGCGCATCCTCGCGGCCAATGGAAAGATCTCGGAGGGCCGCATCTTCGGGTTCCTGGGCGTCTCGCGCGCGTTCGGCGACAACGACTTCAAGACCGGCAAGGGCGAGTTCAAGGACCGCTTCAACGGCGACCTGGTGATCGCGACGCCCGAGATCGTCGAGCACGAGATCTCGAAGCACGACGAGTTCATCGTGCTGGCGTGCGACGGGCTCTTTGACGTCATGAGTCCGCAGCAGGTCGTGGACTTTGTGCGCAAGAAACTCGCGATGCACGGCCACGTGCAGCACGCGTGCGAAGAGCTCGTGTCGCACGCGATCAGCATCGGCTCGACGGACAACGTGAGCGCGGTGATCATCTGCTTCAACCGAGAGGATCACAGTCACCAACAGAGTCCGCCGGCATCTTCCGGATCGGGCTCATCAGAACCAGCAACAACAACAGCAGGAGAGAAGGATGCGTCGACGAGCCGCTTGTCGACGTCGTCGGCCCCCGCGGCAGTGGCACCGCTCGCCTCGTCGTCGTCGTCCACTTCACTAGCGATGGAGGACTTGATCGTCGAGTGCAAAGTGGCGGTCACCGGTGCCGCAGTGTCTACGACGTAGACGACCTGACACTTGGAGCGAGTGGGGCGTGTACCGCTCCCCACTTGCCAGCTCGCAGACATTGTTGATCCTGAGTCTCCAATCCAGCCGCCACACCCAGATCCTCAACGGAAGCTCGACCAGCATTCGTACCCACCCGCCCTCCAACCAGCATGGATCCAACTCAAACCAAGCCCTCTATTATTATTTTTATATGCAGTCTTCGCTGTCCAAATTCGTCAGTATCTGGCACCACCGTCGACCTCCAGTGTGCCAGCCCCAGCCAGTCCAGCGCGTGAGCTCTCACTTCCCTTCCCCATCAGAAAGAAGAGCTCGAGGGAAGAGGAACCACGAACGAATCGAAG
>JAASFU010000259.1:0-31251 GCA_023333955.1 Globisporangium paroecandrum | reverse complement strand
TGTGACAGACCTCATACTTGGCGACTTGCAGCTCAAGCTGTTGTAACTGAGATCTACAACGAGGGAGTTTGAAAGGAGTACGCATCAGTACGATAATAGGAGTCTTTCTTCTTGAGTTGTTGATCCGCACTTGACTTGGACGCGTCTCTCTTCGCGAGCTCTATCATGCTTCTGTTGCTGGAATCGAAGCAGCTCCTGCTCCAATCGCTGCCGACGTTGAAGCAAAAGCACTGCGTGCGCGTCCTCAGTGTATCCTGTAGGGATGGAGTGTTGCAAGCTGTCCATCTCGACCACTTCATCACTTTGCTCACTCTTGACCAGTCGAGCTGCCAAATTCTGCTTGCCCGCAAATGTGATGCAAGTCTTTTTTTGGCGCCTGGACACAGACAGCTTTTTGCTGCTGCTGTGGGCAAAACACATTAGCTCGTTCAGCTTTAACACCCACAAGAAATATGATTCAATGGCAATCACACGACGCGGAGTTCTTTTACAGGCGTTAGCTTGGTACTACAGTACCACTTGATCAAGCTTCCGCCTCCACGGCAACTTCTTGGATGTCGTCTGTTTGCTGTTCAACATCGCTTTCGTCACTGCTCTCTTCTGCGCTCGAATCAGAACCGGAACTCTCGTCAGCGTTGATTTCCTTGGTTGCATCAGTCACCGATTTCTCAGCATCACTGGATCGCTTCTTCTCTTCGACTGCCGCTTGGAGAGAAAGTTGCAGCTTTTCCAACGTGCTGAGAAGCTCAAGAGAGTGCTCCAAAACCATGTTTGACGACTGAAGAATCGCTTTGGAGGAGCCGAGAGTGAGATTCGTCAATGCAGAAGTCTCAGCTGACGAACGCTTCGACACCAACTTCTGAGCTTGACGAACCTGGTATCCAAAAATCATCGACAGATATGTACGGTGAGCATCACATACGACTTCCCAGTGTAGCAAACATCCCGCGCTCAATACGGGGTGAATCCAATACCTGAGTCATGACAGCGCGGACTTTTCCCGAGATCGTGTTGTAACTGCACTTCATTTGACCGCAGACTTGTGACAATGTCTCCTGCGCATCGGTGATGTCCAGGACACCAGGCGTGTGGATACCCTCTTGCGGCTTAATCTCCGAGGTCGGCACGTGGGTGAACAATTTCGCACTGAAGCTGCACTGGTTCACTTGCTTGAAATCGTAAAAGCGAGACTTCGTGTCCTTGTTCTTGGTGGGAACGATCTCCAGCATAAAGCTCATTCGGTTGCCAGGCTCACCACATTCATCGCCATCGCTAAAGAGCATCTGTTTGTATCGCATTGTGACCGGATCAATCTTCCAGCCACGGAAAATGCTGCACACACAAACACACCCCGAGCAAATTAATACATCTCGACAACCGTGCAGCAGGCCATCATTACAAGATCTAATCCAAAAAATGTATACCCGAGAATCTTCCTTGTTTCTGGTTCCACCACGTTTTCGCTTCCCTCGCTTCCTTCAGCGGGCTCAGGCTTCTTCACCATGTACGTGACGTTTTTCAAGTGGCACACGTCGAGCAGCGCTCTACACTCAAACATCGGATTTTTGTCAGCAACGGCATCACACATGCGTGAGGGATAACATCACAACCACCAGATCATCAAAGCACTCACGTTTCCGTGTTGATCGTCACTGGGTTCTCCTTCAGGCAGTCCAGAGAGTCGATTGACGATACAAATGGACCTGCATACGCCATCACATCCATTACATCCGCGTCAGTAAGAGCCACAGTCACTTGTAAGGCTAAATAAGACTCGCAAAGCACGCTAACAAATCGAACGCACCTTGGAAATACACCATCGGCTCTCGGAACGGCACGGGATCGAGCGACGGCGCATTTTCCTCCGGCGTTGAGCGCGACACGATGCGAATGCTCACTTTCGGAGCCGCTGCGCACATGGAGCTCCCCGCCACCAGCAGTACCGCGACGTAAGCCAGCGTCGTCGCCCGCGTCTTCATCGTCATTCTCGAATTCGTCACTTTCCTGTCTGCTTTTGAGCTCTCGCACGGCAAAATGGCAACGTGGCTTGAGCTTCCAGTACAGTAGCGTCGACCTTCTATTCCGATCAGCATTATGTTATTTGACAGGAACATTTATTTATTTAGAGAGGTTTCGCTTCAAACTTGGTTGAAGTGCGAGTGATGGTCACGAGGTTGCACTTTGGATTGCCAGCCGCATCGCATTCCGCATTCTGGTCGCGAGCTGCGAAGTGAAGCGAAGAGTGAGAGAAGAGAAGGAGAAACGAGAGAATTCATGCGAGCGGCCGAAGCGAGCGACGTGAGCGCAATCGTCAAGCGCGTCGCTGCAGCGAAAGATGCCTTGGAGCGGGTCGCTACGCAGAGATCGCAGTTCAGCGACGACGCACCCAATCAGCAAGCGGATGCAGGCGCGAACGAGTTGCAGGAGATCGTCGACGGCTTGCAGCAACACGTGGTCAAGTTCGCTCAGACACCCGCAGTGCTAAGCTTGAGCTCTACACCACTGATGGAAGCTGGTGTCGTGCTGTACAACGCATCTCGAAGTGCTTTGAAAGCGATGGCAAAGAGCCACCCGACACGACAAGAAAAGAAGGACCCCGACCAGCAGCACCATCCGAAGCAGAAGTCGACCGAGTCTGCGATTCGATACTGGGTCATCACAGCAAGGTTCTGGGCGTGCAAGATCATGAGCATTTCGTTGTGGCAGTCCAAAAGCTGTGGAGCGCAAGAGCAGGCGGCAGTCAAGAACCAGTCGCGCTACTTCAACGAATGCATTGACGTGCTTCGGTCGTTTGGACGCGTTGGAGCGCTGCTGCTCGAGAACGCCAGAATCGACTTCGAGCGATGTCAGCAATACTTCCACTTCGCTGATGAAGCTTTTTCCTGCTGTCATCAAATCTGGTCGCAAATTGGACTCTCGTACCTGACAAAACTGAAGCAAGACCTCGAGTTGGAAGAGATTCTTGAAGACTTGTGGGATTTCAATATGGATCGAATCCGTGTGCTGCAGTTAAACGGTAACGACAAAACCAGCGGCAACAACGCTAGCAATGTCAGCGGAACAGTCGAAGCACTGGGAGAACTGCAGATGCTGGTTCCGTACATGCCGACATACAGAGTGCAGTTGCTGAAACTTGTGAAAGAAACAAGCGACATCTACAAGAAAGCTGGACGCCACCAAGAGCAAGTACTGCTCACGGAAGAGGCCCTCCGAGTGTGCGATTCCATGGACGCCAGTTTTGAGGATGGCGCGGAGGAGGCGCTACAGCAATTCAAGCAAGGTCTTCTTGTAAACGTCTTGGAGACGTTCGGCGCAATGAGAGATTTCCAGCGAGCAGAAACATGCTATTCCCTTCTGCCACAACATAGAGATTCCGAAGCTGTGCTCATCATGGTCAAGATCTCAATCGATGCACAGCTCTTCGACAAAGCTCGCAACTACCTCAAGATTTTGTTCGAGCTGGACAACTTGGAAAGCGCAATCCGCGGAGCTCGGATATACGCGCAAGCGCAAGCGTTCAGCGATGAATCCTTGAAGGTGTATCAGGAACTGGAGCGACATTACGGCGAAGACAATCTCGAAATTAACCTGGATCTCGCGTGCAATCTCGCATTCTCTACTGTTGCCGAGCGAAGGGAACTCTCGATCACAGAGCTGAGAAGGATTGCCTCGGAAGTGCAAAACCTTGCAAGGTAAGACCCAGCACAGCGACTTGCGATCAGCAAAGAATGACTGACGCGGATGTGTGTGTGTGTTTTTAGGGAGGAAACTAGCACCACCACCTCCAAACACACAGAGAGGATTCATCGGACCATTTTTGATGCCACTCAGCACCACCTGAACCGTCATGCCTACGAGGTAGGTCTCAAAAACGAATATCTAACTCGTTTTCATGTGTGTAGTTAGCTAAGCCATTCAGTGCAAATGCAGGAGTGCATCGAATGGGCTGAGCTGGGCATTGTCCTCGCTTCGAGTGAGCGTGAATCTGGCGTTTATATGAGGTAACATATTATGCTTCAACTTTTCAACGTGTGGAGTTGAAAGCAGATGAAAACTCATTGCTTTCTTGTCTAGGATGTTATCGCTGAGCTATCTGCGACTTGGACAGGAGAGGAATGCACTAAAATGGGCTCGCGAGGCTGTCAACACGGATCCGTCGAAGAAGTCTCTCTTCTCTCTGTTTAACGCAGAATTGGAAGGGCTGACACCGGGAGAGCAAACCACGGAGCCGTTCAAAGAGATCATGAAGAGTTTGAAAGCAAGGGACGACTTCGAAATTGCAGATTTGATCGCTCTTGGAAAATCTGCTTACGACGCTGGACCGACGAAGCAGATGGCAGTTTTGCAAATCCTGGACGAGCTCTGCTGTCTCGTACCTGATAACTCTGAAGATGTTGATGCAGTACCAATTGGGATCTTACTCCAACATACCGCGCATCTGGCGTACAAGTGCTTCTCGGAAGGAGGTTCTACTGCGAACAGCTCGAACGGACCTGACAAATTCACCGACAAGTTGAAGAAGTACACACGAATGCTGCTGGGCGCTTCGAAAGCAGCCCGAAAGGTCGAGCTTGGACCTCCATCGGTGCTCGAGTGGTTCTACGCGATGAGGTACGGATTTCGCTTACGATATGATGATCCAGTTTTCTTCTTCTAATCCCCCTTCAGCTTCAATTTTGCGAAAAGCACAGAGAGCTTTGAGTTGTTTGTCCTCGCTGCAGAAATCGCAAAACTTTCCGAAAAGATCTACCAAGACAACAATCCTCTACAGCATCGTCAGCCTCAGTGTCTCTTAGCTGCAATTGCATGCACCATGAAGAGCCTGGAGTCTCTTGAAAAGGCTCAGCTGCAACACCTCCTAGAAATCGTTGAGCAGTGTGAGGCTTGCCTCGTAGATGACGGTCAAGGCATTCAAGACGAGCTCGAATACTTGGTAAGCCACACACACTTTCAGTCGATATCATATTTCACAGCTGGGAGGAGAAAATTCTCATCAAGCATCCTTTGGTAGGCGAAATGTGTGTTTACGATCAAAGTGAGGCTCTTTGATCCAAACACCGACGGGATACTCAAGCTTTGCAAAGCCAAGATACCAAGACAGGCTGATGAATTCGCGTATCTTGCAGGTGTGGACTCTTTCCTATTCATGTCTTGTGCGCCTCGCTGAGAGATTTCTAACCCAGTGCTCGTGTGTCAATGCAGAGTTTGTTTTGTACGCTGCAAAGTTTGATGAAGCGTCAGAGGTTTGCCAACACTTCCTTTTTCCAACATGGTATCGCTGTCAACTCAAGTTACCATGGATTTCAGGTCCGAAAAAGCTACAAGCACCTTGCAAGTGATCTTTTCAAATACGGGTAAGTTTGATTGCTCTGTCACTCAATATGAGTAACTGTGATCTCACTGTCACTTGTCAGCCTCCAAGTGATGCTACAAAACGACTCAGTCGCATCTGAGAAGCTCTGCTACCTCTTTCGGCGGCTGATTTCTCTCGCAGAATCAAAGACGGATGCTCTTGAATGGCTCGAGCAATTTGTCCAGCTTACTGGCAGCTTAGACATCCAACTCCCTGAAGATGGTATCGAGTGGTTGGTTGCGAAGTCGTGGAATATTGTGAGTGCCGCACGCTCTACGGTTGCGCACACGCGCACGAGCAAACGGTTTGCTGACATGAACTTTGTATGTGTTCATCCAGGGCATTCTTCATCATCGAAACGAGGAGTATGATCAGGCCAGAAAGTTCATGGACACAGCAATGAAAATTCTTGGTACGAAAACCACGAGGTCTGCATTTTCGGATGGCATTTATTCTTACCATATCGTTGCCTTAGACAAAAACGACTCTCTTGCAGAGCGCATGAGGTCTGATTTGCGAGCCCAGTACCAGCATTTCCTGTCATCAGTGGCGACAAACCATCCAGACAAAAAAGCGAAACACGTGACCCGAGGATTTTGAGCAGTTCTCTTCTTTTGTTTTTACCATTTTTTTTGACAGCGCTGCATCATTAGATTCTTAGATCCAAACCATACTCGTGAATTACGCGTCGTAAACAGGAGACTGTTCATTTGGACCGATTCCAAGAGTATGAATCTTCGTTGCCTCCATGTATGACAAAAGAGTTGGCAATTCTCCAGTCTCTTCTTTCTTCAGCACCTTGGAAGCCCACTTTCGCTCGGCATATTCGCAGATCTATTGACAAGACACACGAGCCAAGTCAAGTCACTGCCAAGCTTCAGTTTAGAAGCGAGGGTGTCAGACGTACCTCTTTGATATCGCGACACGAGAGTCCGGCAGAAATCGACGCAAGTTGCGACAGGTCATCAGAAGAGAGCTGCTTTGCGTATCTATAGTTCGCAACGACACCTCTAGTCAGCCACGACGCCACCAATTCTCAAAAAGATCAACTCAAGCCACGTACCGTCCAAAGACAGCTTTTCGGGTGTTTTCATCTGGAAGATCATAGCGGATGCAAAGATCAAAGCGACTAATCAACGCCGAATCCAAGTCTTGCTTCCTGTTTGTCATCTCAAGAATCAGCACACCTTTCGGCAGAAATCAGGACATTGTCAACAAACCTGTGTACCTGTTCGTCGCACAGATCACGGTCGTCTTCTTCGCCGAAGAAAACCCTTCCACCTTCTGAAGCAGCACAGACAAGATTCGTCGTGAGGCTTCGTGCATCGTGCCGCCAGACCGGTCTCCCGCCAACGCGTCGATCTGCTCACCAAACACAGCACATACCCTGTGAGCAAACATGGATCTCACATCGGAAACTCCAGTCGAAACGTGAAGATCAAAGTCAACCTCGTCGATGAAAATGATCGCTCCATCCAACTTCTCGCAGGCGTCGAAGATCGCCGACATCTTCTTCTCGCTGTCCCCATACCATTTCGACACGACGCTCTCGATCGGGATGTGAATCATCGGGATGCCCGCTTGCTGCGCAATGATTCGAGCACTGAGGGTCTTTCCCGTGCCTGGCGGGCCTTCAAACAGCACAGCACGCGGGCGATTGCTCTCGTATCGGCAGCGCGTCTTGCGCGCAATCTCCTCGTACAGCTCCGGGTTCTGGAGCGCGAGGACAACCGTATCTTCGATCTCGAGCTTCACCTTGTCATAGCCAGCCTGAGTATCGGCAAAAATTGGGCATCTCAGTCAGTGCTGTCTATCACAGCAAATCAAGTCCTCAACCAAAGACGAACAGATCCAGTACCAAGCTATCCCAGTTCACACAATTTTCACCCTCTGCGACTTCAAACACGTCGATCCCAAGCGCTTGGAGCTGCTGGATTGCCTCGTCCTACAAGAGTCCAAGATGTTAGCATCAGTACTGGATGGGTAACACTATGCATTGCATCATGGAGGAGATATTCTCTTTTTAAAGCTCACCTTGCTTCCTGCTGGGTTACCGATAGCAACGCTCTTCGCGCCGCCACGATCTGCGAGCATCTTGCGTCGGGATTGCGACATATCGTGGCGGAAGAACGCGTGCACGTGTGGGTACGAGTAGATCTCCTTGTACGCCCCCACCACCGCGTCCACTTCACTTTGCGTCAGGTATTCGTCCTTGTAGAACACGAACGTCGAGCCGCGATTTGGCTGCATGGTCTTGTCGCGTAAAAACTGAAAGGAGCCGCGGCCATTTGCGTACAAGTAGGTCACGGACGGCTGCTCGTAGGCTTCGACAATCGATTTCTGCTCCAGTTTCTCGGGTGGCACGGGAAAGACCTCCACCGACTGCTTCGATTCGCCAGCGCCACCAGCAGAGGGCGAAGAGCTCTTTTGAAGATTCAGTAAAAAGCGTCCGAGGATCGCTTCTTGGTCGATGAACGGCGGGCACACGAACTCAATGCGGATCGTTGACACGCCGTTGGGGGCGTGGATGCGCGAGATGCCGATCTTCTTGATCGGATACGCCTTCGGCACGCGCGTGTCCGAGCTCTTCAGCGTCGCGCGGAACTCCGACACTTGCTCGCGGATGACGTCCACGACCTGCGCGTACTCGTAGCGCTGCTTAAGCAAATAGAGACAGCGGATGCCACAGTTGGTGAGCAAGTTGAGTCCAGCAACATATCCAATGCCCCCTAGTCAAGAGGGATATATCATCACTGTGAATGCATGTACTGTCGCCACGAGATGCACGAAACGCACCTTTTCATCTTTCGGCGGATCAGAAGCAGCAGGAGCTTCAGCGCGCGATGGTTCCACTGCCGATGCGCCAGTTGCCGCCACCACCATCGCGGCAGCGACAGCAGCAAGTTGCCCGAACGACATACTTTGGTATTGCTGATCGCGATGCGCCAACTGAAGCACAGCAGCGGCATTACAAATAGCACCACCGCTCTACACAAAGCCACGTCGATAGTAGTCAGCCATCTTGTACGCTCAGCCACACTGCATGATCGACGTTCTAGAAATCCCAATCCCAATTGCTTTGCGTACCTGCACGATTGCACTCGTCGTCGCTGCCATTAAGCGCTGTTGGTGCATTACACCACTGCGACCCGCTTGCGCAAGCGCTTGGAACTGGCGGCGGGTGCTCCATTGTAAGTTTGTAGCTGCAGAAGCAGCAGCAGATGCGCGTTTGGCGCTTGTCATCCGCATCATCATCATCACCATGAGCAGATTGTTTTTTAGCCTAATCGAAGTGTGCTTTTCTATCGCGTTCTGAAGAAGAAAGGGGCCACTATTCGAGGCAGATCGAAAAGTTCGCACGCGCACTTTGCCACCGAAATGCAAGCATTCTGGAACCAGAAGAGCAGGTTTGCGAGATGGATACACTTTTGCCAGCAGCTCAATTTGCAAGCGCATCGCATCATTTTCACAGCAATCCCCTCCCTCTCTCCCTCCCTGCATGGCTACGACGATATGAAGCGGATGGGAATGCTGATTGACGCGCACACAGTTATGAAATAGATATGGATATAAAGTTAAGGTCCTTCCTTCCCTCCCAAGGCTTTTCTGATGACGCAGGCAGTGATCATAGACCCGGAAGCAACTTGTGAAATGCTGACCATCAGTTTGGATTTCCCACAGGTGACAGAAGACAGACTGAGCCTTGCTGGTTTCACTCAGTACGTTAGTACCTGGTTTACTCGCTTCGACGCGCTCTCTTCTTCTTCGCAGCGCTTACGGAACGCGACCAGCTGCTTCCGCAACTCGCCGATCGTATTCGCTTTCTGAGCCAAAATCTGTAGACAGCAGGAGGAAAAACGATATTTGCGTCAGCTCTTTGCTGTAGGAATGAATGGAAATGTTTTTGAGTAAAAGCGTCATGCCACCTCGTCGAGACGCGTGATGTACTTGTCGATGTCGTAGTCCACCACGCTGTCCCCTTGGATCTCTGCGAGCAGCTGCCCTTCCTCCGTCAAAAGCTCTGCACTTTCCTGAATTGCATTCATGTGCGAGTTCAAGAGACTCTCCTGCTCTTCGTAGAGAGTCTGCACCTATTGTGATCAAGATAAGCAACACGTATCGTCAGTTTAATGAGAAAGGCTACGTAATAGGAAAAGAGTGGCAACTTACCACTCCATGAAGAGCTTCGAGGTCGTATTCGCTCGCATTCTCGGAATTGGAGCCATCTGCTCGCAGACAAAAGGTCATCGTCAGCAAAATGATCAACGCAGGTAGAGATACGCTCGAGTATAGCCCTGTGACGCACGTGACTGCTTGCGGAGGCTGTGGTGCAGAATCTTAATGTCCTGACTGGACACCGAGTCCGATCGATATCGATGCACTTCGCGTAGCTCGTCTTCATCATCCTCCATTTCTTCAGGCTGACTGCTCTGCTCCTCACCGTCGCCATCATCGCCTTCGTCGTCGTCAAAAGGCTCGTCATTGTCATCGAGGTTCTCATGATGGGACCGCATTGGAGACTCGGCCCCGTCTTCAACGTCTGTGTGTTGGCATAGCGATTGTCAGTCAGTTCCTTAAACAGGATGCTCTTTTCTATTTCACATTGTACAGCTGACCTGTTTCAAAGTTGACGTCATTGAGATCCACCGCAGCCGAGTCCGCGCTACCTTCCTCGAATGCATCGGCGGACACGTGCTTCTCCTTCACTCGGTCGGCGTAGCGGAGTGTGTTCACAGTATGGTCCGAAGAGGACGAGCATGGTGACACGGCGGCGATCATCACGGTCCTTGGATTTCAATTGCACACACAGAGTCAGTCTTCCTGATTGAATCGAGCACATGACTGTGATTGAATCGATCATTCTCAGATAAAATTCTCAAACGCCTCACCTCGCTTTCGCATTCACGAAAGAGTCTTTCAGCACTTGAGTCAGCTTGCTCGCACGGAACGGAATGTGCGCGCCACGATCGCCGCTATCGAGCGCTCTGCATAAAAGTAAACCATCGCCACATGTCAGCGTCACCTCGCACAAAGAAACTTGCCAAAATGGTCAGGTCAACATACCGAAAGCATTCCTTCAGTGCCAAGAGGCTCTTGTTGATCTCCGAGGATTCCATGCGGCGCTGGCGGTTGTGGTTCTTCGTGTCTTCGCCCCGCTCGCTACCTGCGAGGTCGATCAGCGAGAGCTTCCCGTACAATTGCGAGCTCCCACGCTCGCGGATGCTGATCTGGCAGATGCAGTGCGAGCGCGACGACACGTCATTCATCTCGGTCGCGTGGGTCGTGCGCAGGCTGTTGCCCTTGTGGATGACCTGCAGCAGCTCCTCTGTTGACTTCGGCTGCACTTCTTCCAAGTCCACAATCTGCACTTCGCCGGCGCCGTCTTCTCGGATCGTGAGCCGCTCGCGGTGCAAAAGATCTTGGCAACGACCGCCGTAGATCTCAAAGAAACTCATCCACACATCCAAAGTGGCACCCCTACCAAGAAGAAAAACATACAGAGGACAATATGGCAGCGTTAGAAAGTTTCCATGCTATGTCAACCAAAGGATCCTGCAAAATGGACAATTCCGCACCGCTTCTCAAACGCGTGGACTTGTTCAAACACATCGGCGGCGATTTGTTTCTGGATTCCTTGCATCGTGTGGGTTTTTCCGCTCCCAGTTTGTCCATATCTAAGAAATAGGATGAGGATAAATGCGTATGTCAGTGTACGAATGTCTTTCGTTTGAAAAGAGACTTGAAATGCAAAACCTACGCAAAGACAGTCGCCCGCCCGCGGTCCTTGAAGACAAAGTTGACCAGCGGGCGTGCAGTGTAGTTGTACACGACTTCGTTCGAGGTCGATTCGTCAAACGTCTACAATTCGCAGCACCCAAATACAAAAAAGGGGCAGTATGAGCATCAATGGCAATTCCTCACAATCAATCAAAGTTCACTTACATGATCAAAACTGAAGGCGTTGCTGTCCAGGTACTTTGTGATGCCGTCGACTTTCAACTTGCAGTCGTGGACAATCGCCATCGGGTTCAAGCACGTCACGGCGTCGTAGTCGCGCTTCTTGACTTCTTTCGCGTTCACGGGCCGCTTGCGCACGCAGATCGTGATCTTCGTCTCGCCCGCGGGGGCGTGTGGCTGCTTCTTATCGCTGTTCTGCTCGCGGAAGCCCCGGATCATGCGCTGGAAGTCCACGTCGCCCGGCTGCCCCATTTTCTCGTTCATCTGACTCTCGATCTGGCGCTCTTTCTTCGCTGCCGCCATGGCGCGGCGACGGTCCTCGCGGTTCTTTTCAATCTGCAATCAACAATAACAATAGCAACAAATATGTAGCACCAGTCCCATTAGCACCATCAGTTTAGCATAGAGAGCATAGTGCGCGTATATGCACAGCCACCATTCTATTAAGTACAGGCAGAGAAATCTGTGGACGAACCTGCGCAATGGCTTGGATTGTCGGCTTGTTGCGCGCGGCGACAGCGGCGGCGGCTGCGGACGCGTGCGGTTTGCTGGGCGCTGCGCCCACAGGAGCGCCATGTGCTACTGCAGCAACACCTGCACCTCCTGCGGATGCAGCACCAGCAGCAGCGCCAGCGCCATTGCTCGCGCGGTTCGCGTTCGCGCGCCACGCCATGAGGGTCGGTCGTTGCTCAACTGCTGTTGCGCACTTCAACACCCAATGCTTTGGTGATGGCATCCGGATAGTTGGACCGTTTATCCGGATGCAGTTCTTACTTGACGTGGTCCACGTTGGCGAGACGTTTCTGTTTTTCTGATCAGATCCTGGACAGCTTTATAATTTTCGCGTATACAGTGTCTCCGATCTTTCGAAAAAAAGGCAATCTTTCCGAAGGGTTAGTTTCCGTTTTTTCGCTTCCTGATTTTATCGTCATTAACCTGTTTTTTCTGCAGTAGCCTTTATAATATTGTATACATCCATAATGTATGTTATCACTACATTTGTACAAAAATATTCCAGCATAAATGCATAAATATTTATATTACAAGGTATGGCTGACCATCGGAAGTTTCCTTCGATTCTCTGACTGAGAGTAGGGGACGAACGGCTGTTTGCTCATGCAACATGCACGAAAAATGTACGTGCTCGGCTGTACGTGAGTGCGTCCAAATGCATCGTGGGAGTGAGTGAGGGGGTGCGATCCATCATTTCCGCACGCGTCCTTCCACATTCTGCAATCGCTCAACTCCAAAGAGGCAAACCGCCCGCCTTCTTCCGCCCAAGAGCCACGAGCGCCCATTACCCAAAAGGTCCGTCACCTGCCACGCAAGAGATAGAGCTAGCTAGCTGTGCTTAGCTTGCAGCAGATATGACCAACACACACGCGCAGTCCAAGAAGCGCCACTGGCGCAGCGGTGCTGGCGGTGCTGGCGGTAGCGCGTTCCGCTTCGTGGGCGCGCGCGACCCGATGGCGTTCCTCTCTAAGTACCGCTCGAGCTTCGGCAGTCGCAATGGCGTCGATGGCGCCGCATTGAACAACCAGACCGTGCTCTCGATCGATGGATGGACGCTGCTGATGGCGAAAGACGACGCGATGGACGATGACTTCGACATGGCCTCAGTGGAGGAGGAAGAAGAGGAAGAGCGCATGCCGGAGAACGTGTCGCTCGCGCAGGCGCTCCCCCAGGAGATCATGGAGCTCGTGCTCAGTCTGCTGGACGGCAAGTCGCTGCTCGCGTGCTCGCTCGTGTGCCGCACGATCGCGCAGCTCACGTACGACCGCGACGTGTGGCGCAACATCTGCATGAAGCAGTGGCCGACGCTGCAGACTCAGTTTCTCCCGCAACTCCCTGGTGCTCCAGACTACGATGTACGTATTTTGTTGGCATGTGATGTGATGAGAACTGCAACCCGCATGTGCGTTTACTCACACCATCGCATGCATGAATTGCCTTTTTTAGCTTATCCGACTGTACGGCGGCTGCTGGCGCCGCTGCTTCGTGGAGCAGCATCGCAAAAACGAGCGCGCCGAGCTGCGCGTGCAGATCCCGAACTTTCCAGCGCTGAGCTCCATGGCGGTGGAGAAGATCGTGTCCGAGACGTTTGCGATCGGCGAGCATCACTTCTGTTTGTGGATCTTCCCGAATGGCAACCCGAACGAGCAGCAGTACTCGGGCAAGGTGCTGAGCGTGTACCTCGTGCTCACGGATCTGGACCGTCGCCCGCCTTCGTGGCTCACGTGCGCCGTGTTCTCGCTCTCGGTCGGGAACCACTTGGACCCGCTCAAGCGCATCGAGTGGCACTCGTGTCTCGTCGACAACAAGTTTGACAGCCAGCTCAACAACTGGGGCGTGCACTCGCTTGGGGCGCTCAAGACGCTCAAGAACCCCGTGAACGGCTTTCTGCTCAATGATACGCTCACGGTCACGGCCAAAGTGCGGCTGATGAATATCACGTTCCGCGTCGTCCGTGAGCGTGACCTGAAGAACCACCGCCACTTGGGGCTCACGGATCTCTCGCAGGTTGATACGATTGAGCTCCCGTTCTGCTGCACGCTCCAGGACTTGCTCAAGAGGCTCAGCGACGAGTACAATGTCGACCCAGATCAAGTGAACGTGTGGTGCTTCAACCAACCCGTGGTCTCGGGCCAGGCGCTGCGACCGCGCAAGCTGCTCACGCAGGCGAAAGTGAACAAGCACCAGCCCATGTTCGGCAACTTGCTCTGCGACGGCGTGGACATTGACGCGTACTCGTTCTGCCAGATCTACGTCGAGAGCAAGACCCAAGACGACCCACCGCTGGACGCCACCGCAGTAGCGATGATGATGAACTACAGCTCGTCGTCTGCTCTGTCGTTATTTAGTGGCGCCTCTGGCGCTGCTGCTGCCTGCGCTATGGAAGGCGACGCTAGTGGCGTCGTGCCCGGTGGTTATCTGTTTGTCAAAGTCATGAACCCAACTTCACACCAGCTCGAGTACGTTGGTCGCATCCGCTTTGCGCCGCAACTGTGCTCTGGCGCGGTCTACGAGTGCGCCGCCAAGCGACTGAACTGCGCGTCGTCCGAGATGGTCATGTACAAGGAAGAGATCGCGCCGACCGTGCTCTCGGGTCCGATCCCGTGGAGCAGCGAACCGCTTCAGGCGCAACACGGGCTCGAGTTTACGCTCCACGCGGCTGACATTGTGATCTTCACGCTGCGCACCCAGGCCGCGCAGACGGCGTTCGCTGGCGCCATGAAGAGCCTGCTGTTGTCGCAGTACGCAACCGCCGAGCTCCTGTTGGCAGACACGCCCTTTGCGACTGTCCCCACGCTTGAAGCGATCGAGAACCTGGCGGAGAAGCTCGACATCCCGAAGTTCCGCGTGCGCAGCGCGTTCCGCAAGTGCCGCGAAGATGGGCGCAGGACGCTCAAGTACATCATGGAAGGGCGGCATCTCGGCTTCATCTGCGACTCGTGCGGCGAGACGGACTTCAAAGGTCCGCGCTTCAACTGCTCGATATGCACGGACTATGATTTGTGTCGCGCCTGCAATGGTGAGTTTGGAAATTTGTATTTGTATTTGGTTTTGAGTCTGAAGATGATGATCTTCCTTGCTGACACTGTTGTTCCTTATTTGATGTGATTGAGCAGCTCAATGTCATGAAGTGAACCACCGGTACGCGAACGTGGACGGCAAGTGGCAGCGCATCTACAATTTCAAGGACCACAGCGTGACGCACCCGATGCGCGAGATGATGCCTGTGTTCTACCAATACAACAAGAAGCAGGAAGCGGTGAACGACTACAAGAAGCTCGTATCATCGCAACAACAAAACAACAACCTCCAGCATGTGCACTAATTTAGATCAAGCTCCACACAACCAGAAGGAAAGCGTTTGCCAAGGCCGCGCTTCCACAATAGAAACAAGAACGAGAAACAAAGAGAGCTGACAAGCAGAGAGAGAGAGAGAGAGAGAGAGAGAGAGAGCTCGTATGTAGGCACAGCCGCCCAGTCGTCCGTAGCTGCAGCAACACAGAAGCGTCAATCAGAAGTGTCTTCCTACATCAACAACAAAGTAAAACCAATTTTCAACAGTTTGTATTCTAAATCAACAAGTCAGTCAATTCCATTTTCTCTCCTCTTCTTTCGCTCTTTCCTTTGCCGTAGCATGATAGTTGTTCTTTTACACTTACGCTCTCCCAACTCTTTACTCCTCATTCCTCAACACAGTCAGGCCATTTCACAGGGCGTCATGTGTGTTTCTCTCTTTCATTGCATTGGGAAAGTCGCCCTTCGTCTGGGTGTGTTTGTCGTGTGGGCTCGCGATCACCGCCATCTGCGTCATTCTCGTTCATGGCGTGGACTTTGTTTTTCATTTCTTCCTCTCGATCGGCGCACTGCGCTTGGGACTTCTTCATCTCTCTTCTTGCTCAAATTGTACACATTTTTTGTTCACGCTTCACACGCTCAGTCATATAGTTATAATTCAGTATAGTTGCTTCTTCTTCGTTTCGTCTTCCTTCTCTTCTTGGTGGCATCTCGTATCGCAATGGACACTTCACTCGTTCTTTCTTTCGGTCGGCTTGTGCTTGTGGCCGGTCTTTCCATCTCATCTCATCTCATCTCGATCGTTCTCGACAATGATTTTTAAGAGATGGAGAAATTCCGCAGCGCGTTATTGTCGTAGCCCTCGCCGCTCAGGCGCGAGTCTCTCACGGCCGACGACGATCTTCCCTTTGAAATCGTCGTGCGCGGTGTGTACGAGAACCCGTTGAACTCGTTCTTCGGCGACACGATCAGCCGCTTGTCCTGCTGGAGGAACTGGTGGTCCGGTGCCTCTTTCGTGAACTCGCGGTCGAAGTTCTGAATGTCCGTGGCGCTGCGCACGCGCGGCTTGAACGGCGGCTTGATGCCGCGGTTCTCCAGGAGATCCCAGTTGATCTCGGCGAAAAAAGGATGGTTCTTGATATCTTGGACGCCGCCGCCTGGACGACACCCGAGTCGGTACGTCGGGTCGCGTTCCAGCAGACCGGCGATGATGCTCTTCACTTCCACGCTCAGGCCAAAGTGCGACGGAAACTTGAGCGGAGACTTCATAATCTTCGTGCACATTTGCTCAATGTTGCGGTCAAAGAACGGCGGCCAGCCCGTGAGCATCTCGTACATGAGCGTGCCGAGGCTCCACCAGTCGACCGCTTTGCCGTACTCGGTCTTCTTCTTGCGGCTGATGAGCATCTCCGGCGCGAGGTACTCTGGTGTCCCGCAGAACGTCTTCGCACCAGAAAAGTCGCTGCAGTCGGTCTTCGAGAGTCCAAAGTCCGTGAGGCGGATGTGGCCAAACTCGTCCAACAGGATGTTCTCGGGCTTCAGATCGCGGTAGACAATGTCCTTTGAGTGCAGGTGGCCGATCGCCGAGACGAGCTCCGCGGCGTAGAAGCGCACCATCGCTTCCGAGAACGAGCGGAACTTCTTGAGGTGGAAGAAAATCTCTCCTCCGCAGCAATAGTCTGAGATCATCACGAGCTTGCTCTGCGTCTGGAACGCGAACCGCAGCGCGACGATGAACGGATGGTCGATCGAGCTCATGATGCGGCGCTCGGTCATCGTGTGGTTCACCTGGCTGCGCTTCACCAGCTCCGACTTGCGCAGCACTTTCATCGCCAGGATCTCGCCCGTCGTCTTGCGCTTCACCATGTACACTTTCCCAAACGAGCCCTTGCCGAGCATCTTCAAAATGTCAAAGTCCGTCATGCTGATAAGCTGACTCGAGCCATTTGCTGTCGTGTTTGCTGTGGTTGTTGTCGCGACCATGTTGCTGCCACGCAGGTGCGAGATATCAGTAAACAAGTCGGCCTCAGGATCGTCATCGCTCTGGCCGAGTCCGCCTGAGAGGAACTGCGCGAGCTCGGCGGGACGCGGACGCAGCGTCAGCACGGCGTTCATGTAGTTCTCGATGCCCTCGCGGCGCTGCTCAATCACATGGAGTGACAGCGACATGAAGAACTTCTTGGGCGGGAAGTACATCTTGCTCACGGCCGCGTACTTGTGGCGCAGCAGCTTGTGCAGCTCCCGAAAGTGGCTATACCGCTTCTCGAGCATCGTCACGCGACCGCTCTGGTAGTACACGTACACTTGGAACACGGTGTAGCGCTTGCCGTCGCCCTGGCCCGCAGAGGACGAGTTGCCCGAGCGCGTCGACACGGCGGCGTTGCCTGCACTGCTCGTGGACAGTCGTGGGTCCGCGTCCTTGCCTGTCCACGTGGTCGATCGCACGTTGTTCGACGACGTCGTGACCATCGGCGACGTCGAGCTCAGGATGCCGTGGTGCGGGCGTCCGTAGTCCACGTGCTTGGACTTCCAGCGCGGGATCTCCACCTTGACGATCTCGTTGTTGTCAGTGACTCGTCGCTGGGAGGTCGACGTCGACGTCGACCGGTCGCCGCTCGTAGGCGGCGTGGACCTGCTGTTGTTCGCACTGGTGCTCGCTCGTTGCTGTTGGTGGTGGTGCTGCTGTTGTGCTTCCGCTATGGCTTCAACATGGGAAAGTGAGTGCCGCAGCGGCTTCTGCGCTTTCTGCTGGACCTGTTGGGACTGCTGCTGGTAGCTCTGCGAGCCGGTTGACTGCTGCGAGCGCGGGGGCTGCTGCTGCTGCTGGGACCTACTACTACTTCCACCACTACCTCCATATCCACTGCTACTATTCGTATTTGGCGCGTACTGCAGACTCGCGCTGTTGTTGCCGCTCGCGCGGTGGCGCGTACCGGACGTCGCGCTGGTCGACGCCGAGAACGGGCTGTTGGCGCTATTGCTGTTAGCGTTGCTGTTAGCGTTGCTCGCGAGCTCGCGGCGCCGCGCGTACGCCTCGGGGTTGGACGGCCGCGTGCGCGCGTAGTCGTCCGTGGCGGCCGGCATGGGGAGCGAGCAAGGAGCCTCGCGGGCGTGAGGACGTGGCTGTGACCTGGTGGTTTGGTGACCTGGAGAGAGAGAGAGCGCAAGTGGCACGCACGGGAGCGGTCCCTCAGATGGTTCGTTCGCCTGGTGATTATGGGCTGTTTGTCTTCTGCTGTTGTGCACAATAGAAGCTCTATCTCAATAGAGCTTCCCGAATAGGGCTATTGCCACGAAAAAACCTCTGTGGAACGATCTGCAAAGCGAGGTTTTTTCGTGGCGATAGCCGCGTTGTGAACACACCCACAACACCTCGGATAATGCGCCTCAGTGTTTATAGAGGTTATGAATTGTACAATCTGATCAAAACTATAGTTTAACAGTTTGAAAGAGGAATGGTATGTATAAAGGCTAATAAAAAGCTTTCCGTCTGGCTCTGTGAACCAAGAGTGGCTCCCTTCGGCGTACACAACGGGATACGCAAGCGTCAACTTAGCGACGCTGACTGTCTGATCCATCGGCGCACTTTTCCATAGAACCAGGCGATAAGCAATTTGTTGACTTTGTTGACTTTGTGGTAAGTTTACTTACAATGAAGAAGCTGTTTGTTAAAGCGAGCTGTGCTGCCTGTCTGACTATGAGAAAATGTGCAATCATGTGCTTGGAATTTCTTCTGTCAACTTAGTGTGGTCAGATTGATCTCTCCTGATTATTTCCAATTCATAAATTACTGCCAGATTGGAACTCTACATCGCTGGTAGATTGCAGCACATTCATTTTGTCTTTTGACAATGTTCAAATTCTCCTTGAGAATCTCCTTGACAATGGACCCATGTCTCCAATCGCTTTCTCACGGCTTTCTCATCGCTCTCTCATATTGTTCGAAAATGGTCAGCATTTTCGCCACTTTTATTTCTTCACACATTTCTAAATCAGATCAGGATCCCCAGGTCAATTTCACCAGGCATGATCCATCAGTTTAAGAAATACATAATCGCACAGGAGATACACTACATTTGCAAGTCTAAAGGTTAATGAAAGCAGCGCGGCACCTTAGTGACCATGCTGTCTATCGAGTGTGAGGTGTTCACTTTCCAGTGCTAAGCCAGACTCGAGACGGTAAGATTCCTCCGCTTCCTTCAACATGTAGGAAAATCTCTTTTAGCATTCGCGGATCGTTCTTCTCTCCCAAGCAGACAAGCGGATCGTGCGGTGGTATTTTGTATATTGTGTCATGCTCCAGTGATGATCCGCAGAGTGCCGGATGGGATTGTTTAATGGCTTCGGTCTCTTTCCGCTTGCTCACCACATCTCTCATACATTTCTCAGGGGTTTTTTCTTTTGGTCAAATTTGCTTGTCAGAAATGTGAATGAGCTCACGTCGACTTAATGAATATACTGTTGACTTAGAAAAGCATTCTTTGGCGCCAAATCGTGACGCGAATCGCGCATTCTCGCCACTTGTTCAGACAAGAAAGAGGACCTACTCTAACGCGCATGAGACCGCAAGACGCCAGCACACAGCAGTTTCTGAGACTTATTATCATATGAGTGTCGTTGTTCTCTGCGCCGTGTCTATCTGTCATCTTTGCCTCTGACTCGAACGCTCCGTCTATTCGACTAACGTCAACTTTTCGCCAGCAAAACCACCGCAAATTTATGAGCTGTGTCGTTAAGTTGCACTTGTTTCGAGCATCTGTGGTCATTTTTCACCTTTGTAGCATCGCAAATATCCTGCAGAATATTCTCTTGCGCTTTTGCTTGTTCGTTGAGTCTGCAAAGATTGGCTGATATCTTCGAAAGGCGTTCTTCGTTTGGAAGGAACGAAGTTGGTCGCCTTGTTGTTGGAGTCATTCCAGACAATTTCCTTGACCCGTTGCCTGTAGGGCTTTCAACGAAAATAAAATCGTCGTCAAAAGGCAAAACAACTTGATGCGTGGGTCCCAGAGTATTATCTTGTTCTAGGGCATTGGGTTTCCATCCATAATGAGTCGCTTGATGCGAGCATCACAGATTGAGCCTTGGGGTTCCCATAAGCCGGAGTGCCTTTATTATGTACCTCGTTGTGCGACTCGAAAACACTTGAGAGCGAAAATTCCATGACTGGAATCGCGAAGCCGTCGAAGCAAAGAGCTTCATGAACCCAGCAGCTACATGTAGGAGCAAGTACAAAAGAATCCGAGTTTCCTAAATGTTACTAAATTCAGTACTGCATTTATCCTCCAAAATCAGTACATCAGTACAATTGAAAAAGTCACTGAGCAGCACGAGTAAATCATTTGAGTGAGCTGGTTTAGCCTCGTTGATGTTTTTCAGTGACTTATTTACTGCTTGTTTTATGAACATTATCTCCTCGACGGAGCCAACCTTGGCTGCACGCGTCTATCGCAGCAACAAAATGGATATGCTTTCTTAAGTTAAGAGGGGACGGATGGCCGGATCGTCGAGCTGCGAGACTAGCACGGACGACGGCACCAGCAGCGTGTCGCTCGCGCTTATCCAGTTGGACAACTTGCGCATCGCGATGTCCAAGTTCGGGCACACGGACTGGATGAACCCGTCGATCGCATCCAGCGCTAGATCGTCCTGTCAACAAAGGGTCACAGAGTGAACAGACAGTCAGTGTCCACAATAGGTCGACAGCTTCACTCCAAGCTTCATGGGTCTACCGGCATTCCACTACACAACGTACGTACCATTGTCTCGATGAGGTACAGCGCGATCTCGCCCTTGAAGTCCACAAACGCAATCCGCACGTAGAGCTCGTCTGGCGAGCGACCAAAGCACGAGCCTGGGAGGATCGCGACGCCGGTGTCGTGCAGCAGCTGCGCGCAAAGCTGCACGTCGGTCGTGATCCCGCGCATCGCGAGCGCACGTCGGTGGCGCGCGAAACTGGGGAACATCGTGAACCCGCCGCTGGGGATCTGCACGTCGAGGTTCATCTTCTGCATCTGGTAAGCGCACCACTGGCCGATAATTTGCAACGTCTTCCTGCACTTCTCTTTGTACGCCGCCAGCTCAATACAACTGCAAGTCATACACACCCACATACACACAGCTGATGTTAGTTTCCCTGACAACCTACCAAATCGTTCAGGCAGCAACCGGCTACGTACTCGGGTACAAACGCTCGTCGAGCCGCGTGCTGGATGGGGGACGCCACTGACGTGTACGTCTCGGACGCCATCACGAGCATGCTCTTCCGCAGCCAGTTCATACTCGAGGGGAACATCCAGAAGCCCATGCGCCACCCACCGGCGCCGCACCATTTGCTCAGTCCACCCGACACGATCGTCCCCTCGGGGTAGTACTTCGAAATCGACAGATGCTCACCCGAGTGGTGCAGCTCCGAGTAAATCTCGTCTGATATCACAAGCACGCGGTACTTTCGTGCGACCTTCGCGACTGCGATCAACTGTGAAGAAAAAAAGCAGACAGAGTACATGTTGAGAGACTGGCTCATTGTTAAGCAACACTCTTTGGACACTGAGTAGCTCACCTCTTCCTCGCTGTACACGCAGCCCGTCGGGTTTGAGGGGCTATTCAGAATCATAATCCGTGGTGCATCTATCGTTGAAACAAGAGGCAACTCTCAGTCAGTAACTACACTCTAGAGGTCTTCACACGAGATCACAAGAGCAGCTAACAGGATGGGTTACCTGGATCCTTTGCACAATGGTCCTCGAGCACTTCGGGCCGGAGCACCCAGCGGTCTTCTGCGTTTGTTTGCAGCCAGATCATGTTCCTAATATTTTCAAGTGGAGTCACACTGCGATCAGCACCACCACACATGAGCACGTATGCTGTACCTTGGAGACGAAGACAACAGATACCCGCTACAAGCCAAAGTGTTTTGCTCACCTGCCAGCGATGCTCGCCTGAGGCGCGTAGCTTGTGCAGCTCGGATTTGGCAGCAGCAGGTCACCGTAGTACACGGTCTGCAGCACAAAGAGCAACTCCTTCGTGCCTGGTCCCACGAGCACGTCGTCCCGCGTGTACTTCATGTGAAGGGTCTTGGTGCCCCATGCCGCGATGTCGTCACGGAGTCCTGGAAGCCCCGCGGCCGGGAGGTACTCTCGCTGATGGGAATGTGCTCTGTGGGAAATTATGAATTTTCAGTCGACACGCACACAAATTATCAGATTCCCTGGGTTGTGAGCCCAGAGAACACCATGGAATTCACTGAAAAACGTAAAAGAAAAACCTCCGTCGTACCTGAGCTCGTCGACGATGCATTGCGGGATCGGGAATGGCGACTGGCCCAGACCGAGCTTGTAGATGCACTTGCCCTCCTGGATCATCTCGTTGCTGAGCTCGTCCAGTGCACTGCCCGCCGAGGTGCAGAGCATCCGGACCTTGCAGTTGATCGCTTTGTGGGGGCCTTTGCGGAGCGGCGGCTGCTGCTGCTGTGTCTCTAGGGCGTTCATAGCCTCGGCGGGTCGCTTGCGGCTCATGGAGTTACTGTTGGTAGTCACACTCGCCGCTGCGGGCGTCGTGCCGTTGCCGTTGCTCTCGTACAAGCTCAGAATCGAGTTCATCGTGCTCTGGTTCGCGTCGATCGCGCTCGCGATCGCGGCTGCGACTGAGCTCGGCGTCACTGCGGGCGTCGTCGGGGTCGCTCGGAGCCTCGTCGTGCTGTCGTGGGCATTGCTACTGCTGGTCGGACTCGCGCTGTTGTCGCTGTTGACTCCTCCACCGCCTCCTGCTCCTGGACTCGTGATGCTGTTGCTCCGCGAGCCTCCTCCGTTTCCAGCGTGTGCTGCTCCGTCCTTGGAGAGCTTGCGCTGCAGCGTGGTGCGGGGCACGCCGTAGCGCCGCGCCGCCTCGCGCACCGACATGCCGCCGGCGGAGACCGCGGCGATCGCGAGCTGCATCTTGGCGTCCGTGTTGGTCATCATGGATCGCGCGAATTTCGAATTGCCGCTGTCGGTTGTAGCCGCAGTAGCAGTAGCAGCGGTGGTCGTGGTTATTGTGACAGTGGGGCGGAACGCTGCGGCGTCGTAGCTCGCCGACTTCATCGGCGTTCGTGCCGGTTGGGACGGAGAGAGCGAGGGGCTAAACAATCCGCATATGATGCCCCACCACTCGCAAGTCGCGTGCGTGCGTGCAGCAAGCGGTCTAACCTGACTGGCAGGAGTGGGGTGGATGGGTTTAGCAAGACGGACAAGTCAGACAACAGATAGGGAAGGAGCATCGAACTCTCTCGAGTTCCACAGCTTTTTCCTTCTCTTACTGCATATGCATGTAGGAGATATAGTTTTGCATAGCCACGACGAGCTGGAATTCAAACAGAGTTTTTGCGATTGTTTTCTATCGTCTTGGGAAGTGAGAATGCATCCTTTTCAATCAGTGTTAGACAACTATGCGCAAGATGCTGGGTAAAATGCAATATATCAAATGCTAAAAATATTACCCTTAAAAAAAGGTATGCTTGTCAAAATCTACCATCACTCATGCATTTTGGCTCGTACTGCACGCTCTTACGGTACTTCGTTGCGCTTCGCTGGTTGACTTGACGAAGCTCCTGCTATGATTTCTCTAGAATGTTGGGTAAAGTTTGTGTTTTCTCGTTGCCTGCAATGGCGCTGAGCCGCAACTTCCGCACGACATACTACAAGACGCTGGGCGTGCCCGTGGTGCAGCACATCGTGGACGTCGAGGCGTCGTTCGCGGCGCTGCTCGCCGAGCCCGTGGTCAACCGCGCACAGGTCGTGAAGCTCGCGCAGGAGATCGGCATCCCCGCGCACTACCGCGACTTGGTCTGGCAGCTGCTCAGTGGCGTGCTGCCGCCACAGACGTCCATCTGGGAGTTCGCGATCCAGGAGCGCACGGTGATGTACCAGGACGTGGTGGACGCTGCGCAGGTAGTGCAGCCTTCTATAGCGAGCGACGTGAGAATCGAAGACGGAAATTCTGCTTGTTACGAGAATGCTGCAGATATTCATGTGGACGTGGCGGATCGAGATGTGGATGTGTCGGACGCTTCGAAAAATACAAGCCAGTCGTCTTCATCCTCATCTTCATCGAACGCCAATGCAAAGACGACGTCCAAGCAGGCTCTCTCGCGTCTGATTCGGCTACATCGAGCGTACTGGTGCGAGATCATGGTGCGGAAACCGCTGCGAGGCATGGACGACGAGCTGTATTTGGAAGGTGTAGCGTGCATGGTGTGCGAGGTTGTTGCAGGTGAGATGGAGCGGTTCTGGTGCTTCACGAAGCTGCTCGAGCTTTTCCACGACGGCATGGGGCAATACAAGCCTACGGTATCGTTGCAGAATTTCCACGATGTAAGCAGTGTATCTGACTTTGAAGTGCTCTTCATTCGCATCTTGGAGGCTCTAAAGTAAGGCATGGATGGAATCGTAAAACTGCGTGCAAAAAATCTACGCTACTGGGAACGGCCAACTAGAGTTGCTGAAAACTACTAGCCCGCGAACCCTTCGACAATTTCATCGTCGTCATCGTCTTCAACGCCAGCTCTGTGCTTCGCCTGAACGGATTTGCGGCGTCTTCCTTTCGTCTTTCGAAGTTTGCCAGCGGCATCCTCTTGCACCTCGAAGTCCATCTGGTGCTGGTCATCGCGCGCTGCCTCCCACATGCTGAGGAACAGACTCCAGCTCAGCTCTACAGGGTTTTCTGTCTGTACGATGTCAGACAGAGATGGGAAACGCAGCCTCGACGCGCGATCGGAGGACAACATGGCAGGGTGGTCCGTTGCCTGCAAATCGAACCAAGAGTTCTGTGAGCTTACATAATATTGCAAAGAGATGCACGAATAATAAACACATCATACCTTGGACGAGTTTGTTGGTTGGTAGGTCATGCATTTCTCGTTGTCGAGAAGATACATCTCCTTCAAGAAGAACTTCGCGCGGATCAGCAAACTGATCGCAAACCCTGCCACGCACTCTTCTTGGAGAGTTCTCGCTTCACAGTCGGAAAGGTGCACGGCAGAGAGATAGTCCACGACATCGATCTCCGAGAAATCCGTGTCCTCATCTGCCATGATGTCTGGTGCGAGACCAGCATTCGCAAAGAGCTCCTTCACGCCGTCAAGAGTTGTGCTGCATCATCAATACAAAAAACTACGTTAGACAGAGGATGTACAAGGAAAAGGGATACGTGGCAGAATATACAACTCACCCGAGCTTGAGCGTGACGTAGCGGTTGATCAGATAAATAATGTACAGAGGTTCATCTTCGACCTCGTACGGCAGTGCGCAAAGCAGTTGCGCCAAGTAGGATAAATAGTTGATCGTGTCCTTCAACGCCATCGACGAGCTTGCTCTTGTAATTCCAGCCGTGGACAAGACACTACCCGAGTCTGCAAACTGGTTCACGAGTGCCTTCAGAAACAGGTTCCGATGCATTCTTCCTGCACGAATGCAATCCGAATACAGCCGTCCGAAGAGACAGTACTCGCGCTTATCCTTGTCCAACGTGTATACCAAGCAGCTCCCGAACGCGCTCAGCTGAAAAGAATGCGATATCTGGATGCCTTGAAGCGAAGGCGTGTTCAGCAGAGTTGGAAACTTGTCGTTTAGTGCCACCAGTTGGCTGTGAGCCAAATCTCGAATCGGAACCACTTGGTCAGTTTCCAGGGCGACCAGGTTCGGGATGCAGTGGAGTGGGCTGACGAGTCCCTGGGTCAACAGAGTGTCGATGCAGACGATCGCCTCAGTGCGGATGCGAACCGACTTCGCCAGTGACAGCGCCAAGATATTCTGGATTTGAGCTTGCATCACACTACCAATTAGCGCTGCATCGGCCTCTTGGTCTCCTTGAACCTGCTCCTTCTTGCTTTTCGCGTTGTTCATTGTCTTTGTCGCAGAGCCCTGCTCCAGCCGTCGCTCTTCAAACTTCAGCAGCTCTGTCAGGCTTGTCAGACACTGTAACTTCATCTCATCTCCCGAGTCATACAACATGAAGTCCAAAATCCCATCTTGTTGTGCCTGAAGGAGGAGTCGAGTGCGGGTAAGAAACAGAAACCCAAGTCCTTGGGCAGCTTTGGCAGCGCATGTTGGATTTCCTTTCATGTTCAGAAAGCGAACAAAAGTCTCGTAGAGAGAGTCCATGATGGCCCCTTTCTTGAGATGTGCCAATTCGTTGTCAGGGACCACGCAAGCGTCCAGATCAATCGCACCACCGACTTGGCCAGCTGTGAAGAGCGCTCGCTGCAGAGACGAACTTACGTCGGCTGGGATGCTGGCTAGCGAGTCGAGGTCCTTGTACTTCAGCAGGTAGGAGTAGAATGTCTCCAGGAGCTTGACCAGGAGAATTGGAGGTTTTCTGGTTGTCGTGGCAATCGTGGCGAGACACTTGATGCTTGGACCTACAACGCTTGGCGGCGCGCGGAACATCAGCGACTTTACATCGCCCTCCAGTCGTTTCACGAGCCGCTCAGGAATCCGCTCCATTTGCGCAAAGACGTTGTTGATCATGGAGAGCACCAAGCTTTGCACCTTGTTCTCGACTGCCTTCGCCAGGTTGTCGTCGCCTTTCAAGTGGATCATAATCAGCTCCAAATGAGGGTACATGAGTAATGGCCGAGCCTCGCAAAATGCTGACAACGTCTTCATGCACGCGAGGAACTGCATCTGCTCGTCTCCGATAGTGACTCCCTTCAGCGGTGTCCCTTCTTCCAACTGCAAGAGGCACTCCACAAGATACTCGACGATTTTTTCAGAGCGCACTTTCGCAATCTTGACCTCGTCAGATCGATCTCTGTTGAATCGTGCACCGCCATTCGCAGCTTTTTCTCGGTCGTCCTCTTGCAGCAAACGCTTTAAAAGGGCAACAAACCAGTCCAGGCTCGACATGTCGTGGATCACTTCGACAATGGTGATGACCATTTCAGGGGTGTCGTCGAGCTTCGATTGCTTGCTCTTGACAACACTGGAGGGTGTGACTTGAGGGGTGCGGTATACTGACCATGCTTCATCGAGCGAGCGGAAAGCCTTGCCGTCTGGGGAGAGAAACTCGACTTTTTTACTTCGTGTTGACTGAGGTTCGCCGTCATCCTTCCCGGGATTGGTCTCGACGGTTTTCCATCCTGGTGGCAAATTCGCTACAGCGCTTTCTTCTGCAAATTCGCCCGCAGCAGAGGAAAGCTGTCGAGAAGAGAATTCCGATCCGAACCAAGCCTCCTGGAACGTGTCAATGATGAAGTTCTTCATGACCAGTTCCTCCGATGGATCTCCAATACGCTCAACCAAGCTGCGCATGCATACACTCTTGCGTCGCAGGTCTCCTTCCGCAGGGATGCCGTCCTCTCCACTTTCGTGAGGTGACGAAGTCAAGAATGTGCGGAAGATTTTGCACACGCTTTTTCGGACGCTGATGCCTTTATCGCGTAGACGTTCCGCCAGCATATCGAAGTATCGGTCAAACTACAGCATCAACACACAAAAGTTAGTTAGCACTCTTGGACATGTAAAGAATACACACCAGAAAGAAAAACTCACCAAGAGAGGCTGTAGTGCCACATGCCGACCAACTAGATCCACCGCAGCTTGCCGAACTGAAGTACCTTCATCCATAAAGCACCGATTCACGGCGGCGCGAACTCCGCCATCAACCATCAGCATCGGGTCGACGTCGACCACTCCCGCGAGAATCTTCAACACTCTTGCTCGAAATGTTGGAATGCCTCTTGATAAAAGCGACATCACGTGTGCAAGAAGCTTGTCGAACAAGCAACAGAACTCACGGGTTACGACCAGACGCAAGCTCAGTCGCTGCACGTAGTTGCTCGACGGGCACAGCAACTTTGACGTGGAATCAACACTTCGAGGGCTGTTTTGCCAGAAGGATTTCCAGAGTGAACTCTCAGAGTCTCGACTCGACTTAAGCTCAGGAACCGGACAGGAATCAGCAATAAACCTCGCCAAGAGTAGCCGCCTCGAGTCGTCTTGAGCAATATTCACGCGATTGCCTCTTCTCGTAGACACCATGAGGACATGCTTCAAGATCACATTGTTTTTAATCAAGTCTTGCTGTGAAGGTCCATCTTCACACTTGGTGGCGACAAAGTTTTCTTTCAAAAACCTCTCATGGTCCTCGAGGATCAAGCGGGCATCAACGTCCTCTTCGAGCACATCACGTGCAGCCGTGTTCTGGTACATCTTGATGGACGTGCAAATTTTGCCGATGAGGTTGAGTGCGGCCAGGGTGTGCTGTGACTCCAGTTTTTTCGCGTCCTTCGCCATGCTCGAATGCAAAATACTGGCAAGTGATGAGCTGAGAACCTCGAGCAGAATTTCAGCACCCGCCCACTCTGGTCGAACGAACATCACGAGTAGATCTTCTACGAAATTCTCCAATACCACTCGATAGTCGCGCTCCTCATGCTTTTTTAAGCACTCTTTCATCAATGCCCGGATGAAAATGCCCGCATTCTGGCGAGTATCCTCCACCCGTCTTTGAAACTCTTTGGCTTCAGAATCAGGGTCTTCTCCTGCTGACATCAACGTTCGCTCGTTTGCTTCAGATCTGCTGGCGTTTTCTTTCTCAATATCCCATATTGAGGAACTCGACTGCACCAAAGCGACCACGAGCGTCGTGATCATTTGAATATTGCTACTGGAGTCCAATAGCTTGACAGTTCGCAAGTGACGCTTGGAAGTCGGCAATTTCTTCATCACTCCGACGATTTCTTCCAGAATTAGCGAGCGATGCGGCTCGTACTGAAGAAAAATTCCGCGTAAGACTGCCATCGCGCTCTGTTGCAACGAGGTTGCATGCACGCTGTGCTCCAACAAAAACAGCTCCACCATGGAGGACGAGAAGTGCAGGATCCATCGATCGGCGAGCTTCACCGTGAGAACCAGTCTCGAAAGCTGTTCAATGAACTCGCACGCAACGTTGACCAATGGCGCGATTGCACTTCGGATTTCTCGGTTCGTTCTGATGTTGAAGCTCGCCAAGCTTCTTCGGCTGTGATGTCTCGCTCTGGACTTGGGTGAGGAAGCGTGACTTTCTTCTTCATGTGCTAAGTCGTTCTTGTCTTCAGCAGGAACAGCTGATGCAGCGGCAGCCGAATCGATGCAGGGTACGATCAAGCGCTGGACGACATGATTGAACAGCTGGATGCAGTTATCGATCGTCTCTTCTGAAAGCACTCTTCGGTCGATCCCGCGTGTGGATAAAATCAACAGCTCGCAAACGCTGACATCTAAGCAGAGTTGCATCCGCGAAATCAGGCGAGCGTTGATGCCAGAAGCTTTCCACTCTTCGTCACCGTAGCTGAGTGCCATCGTTCCAAGAATGTCTAGTCCGATGCCGCGAAGCACCTGTCGAACACAAGAAAATTAGTGCACAGTTAGCTACAATGCGTACCGACCCCCTAAAAACCAATGCTCAATGCATCAATGAGAACGTACTTGCTTATCGAGAGACCCCATGATCGTGATTAACAAGTCCGAGTCAACTTTTCCAATCATGTCGCGTTTGTGCATGATCTTCAAAGTCTGGAGCAGCGCTCTGACTTCTGCGTGTGTTAACAAATCAATTCCGTCCCGCTGGAAAGCTTCGCTTTGTTGTCGATGGTGCAACTGATCCAGCAACTGGATAAACTGGTCAGAATATTTCTCGACGGTTCCAGCAACGCGCTCTTCACTAGTGAACAATGCCCGCGGAGGGCATTCATCTCCAGCGTATGAGTCCTGTGATAAATGCACCCCGTCATCGTCATTGCCGTCGCCATCGTCAATTTCGCCAGGTTCTCGAGGGCTTTCTTCGGTGGATGATCGAGGACGCTTTTTTTGTTGCGATTCGCTGTTGTTATTCTGCATGCGCTTCTGCTTGCCACTGCTAGGTGGTGACCGATGTGACAGACTTTGTCGAAACACTGATTTCTTGTCCAGATGTCCTGCAACGTCAAGATGTTAGAAAACCTTACAAAAACCATTTGCCAACATGTTGCGCTAGCATACCTTCAAAGCAGCCACTTCGAACAACATCCTGAGCCCACCGCGGAAGCTTTTGCAGCTTCAGCGGGTCGATCACATTCGAGTGGTCATCTTTCGAGCTACACAAGCAACACGAAAACAGGTCAGCGTCATCGATTGTAACGACGCAATTGTCTGTACGCTCTTACTCCAACGCAATCGCGCTTGTCCGTTCTTATCGGCAGGATGACGAAACAGGCAATGTGCATGCATGCACAAATGAGCCAGTCATCAGAGAGCAATGCACAATACAACGTACATAATATCACTTTGCACTGATGCCAGAATCGTCGCGAGCCGACTGGATTTCGATCTCGATGGAGTCTCCGGCATTGCTGTGGTTGCTGACGCTGTAACTGCAGCCATCGGGATCGGATGCACTCTCTCCTCTTGCACTTGCGCTGCCGTTGTCGCCGCTACACCACCGCTTCCGATGCCGTCGTCTGCGCTCAAATAGAGCGGAAACAAGTGCAGTGCTCCGCGCATCGCTTCCTGCTTCCAATTGGCGTGTGCTGCTGCTGCTGCGGGCGAGTCTTGTCTTGACCCTCAACTGCTTGTTGCCCAACGCCAGAATGCGGAAATGCGCCGAATTGGCAGAATGCGGAAATGGGACTCGTTTTTGATGTTTCCGCGCGCTTTTGAGATGTTGCGCGAAGGTGCGCTGGGAAAAGGGCAGGAGTGATTGTCAAAGTTAACTGTCTGAAAGATTGAACCGGTACACTGTACCACTTATTGGAAAGCACTTGCACCTTGTGTACCCATTTTTTCAAGCAAATGGGTACAGCACGGTATGCGGCAACAGTAAAAATCGAGGGCAGCGGGGGCGCCGGAACGATCCAGATGGACCGCTTGCAACACTCCATCCCTAGAGGATACACTGAGGACGCGCACGCAATGCTTTTGCTTCAATGTCGGCAGCGATTGGAGCAGGAGCTGCTTCGATTCCAGCAACAGAAGCATGATAGAGCTCGCGAAGAGAGACGTGTCCAAGTCAAGTGCGGATCAACAACTCAAGAAGAAAGACTCCTATTATCGTACTGATGCGTACTCCTTTCAAACTCCCTCGTTGTAGATCTCAGTTACAACAGCTTGAGCTGCAAGTCGCCAAGTATGAGGTCTGTCACA